>JARHVA010005812.1:645000-660000 GCA_037957365.1 Torreya grandis | reverse complement strand
TCAGTGAAAAGTTTGGTGAAGATGTCTACAACTTGCTCTAAATACTGGAAAAATATCAAGTGAATGACCTAACTATGAATAAGCTCTCGAATGAAATGCATGTGAATCTCTATGTGCTTAGTCTGCTGGTGCTGAACTGCATTCCTGCAAATCTGAATGGTACTCTAGTTATCACAATAAATGATGGTGGGCTGTCTGGTAGGAATGCCAAACTCAGAAAGAATCCCTTGAATCCAAATAGGCTTAGTAGTTTCATTAATAGCTCCCCTGTACTCTACCTCTATGGATGATATAGCAATAGGATTCTGCTTCTTGCCAGACCAACTAATAGGACTAGAACCTAGAGAGAAACTGTAACTAGAAGTGGACTTGCGAGTCTGTGAATCACCAGCCCAGTCTGAATCTATATATCCAACCAAGTCAACCTCTATGCCAAATCTATAATGAATTCCATATCTATGTGAACCCTATATGTAATGCAAGATCCTCTTAGCTGCTTTCCAATGCAGCTCATGAGGTTTTTGTATGAATTTGGAGACAAGTCCCACTGTATATGATATGCTAGGCCTGGTGTGATTCAAGTAGATGAGACTACCAACAAGTTGTCGATATCGAGTGGCATCAACCAATGTTGAAGAACAATAAGCCTCAAGCTTGACTCTTGATAGAAAGGGAGTCAAAGATGGCTTGCAATCAACCATGTGAAACTGAGTCAATAAGTCAAGAGCATATTTAGGTTGTGCAAGAGAAATCCATGAATTTGATTGTGAGATCTTGATGCCAAGAAAGTAGTGCAATAAACCCAAGTCTGTCATGTCAAATCTATCCTGGAGAGATGCCTTCACCACTGCAATAGCTGATGAAGAATTCTCAGTGATCAAAAGGTCATCAACATATATAACCAAAATTAGGAGCAAATTATCCTACCGCAAGAAGTAGACATTAGGGTCAGAATGGCACCTAGTGAAACCCGTTGTGAGAAGGAAGGAATCCATCTTGGCGTACCATGCCCGAGGGGCCTGTTTGAGGCCATAGATATGTTTCCTAAGTCTACATACTAAAGAAGAATCCTAAACAAATCTTGGTGGCTGCTCCATGTAGATCTCCTCAAGGTCTCCATGAAGAAAAGCACTCTTCACATCCATCTGGTGCACATCCCAACCATGTGTTGTAGAAATAGCCAAGGTGAGTTAGATAGAATTCATCTTTGCAACGGGTGTAAAGGTATATGAGTAGCCAATGCCTACCACCTGTGAGAAACTCTTGGTGACCAATTGCGCCTTGTACTTATCAATCGACCCATCTGCTGCAAACTTGGTCTGATATATCCACCTACTTCAAACCATTTTCTTCCCTTAGGAAGTGAAGTCAAATCCCAAGTGTGATTTTTTATTAAGGAAGAATATTCTTCCTCCATAGCACTATCCCATGTAGGTACCCCTGATGCCTCTTGAAAAGTCTGTCGATCCAAAACTAAAGCAAAGAAGGCATGTGGATCTCTCTAAAAATCCCCCTAGTACGTATGTCATCTGTGGGATCTCCTACCCAAGTGCCATCACTCTCATGTGTCTATCTGACCCAAAGTATCCCAAAAGTGGGTGAGTTAGGTGTAACTCCTCATCCTCTGACTGACTAGAGGTGGATGACCTTGCATCACTGTCCTCACTATCTGAACTCAAAGAAGAAGAAGAAGAAGATGTCTCTGGCTCAAGAACCTGTTGTGGCTGATTCGAATCTAATGAGGAATCATCATGAAGAAGTAGATCCGATGAGGGAGAAGAAGTGTCAAGTGTTGAGTCTCTAAGACTCTCCTGAAAGTGGACACTTCTCTTGATGAAAAACTCATGAGTGATTAGATCTAGAAGGCGATACCCCTTAATACCATTCGAATATCCTACAAATATGTAAGGCTTGGACTGACATTCCATAGCTTTGCATTTCTTCTTTGGAATGCAGGCCATGGCTGAGGATCTGAAAAACTTAAGGTGCTAAACATTAGGTTTCCTTTAATGCCAAGCTTCAAAGGGTGTTATCTCTTTCAAAGCTTTGTGAGGAACCTTGTTTCAAATGTAGAAAGCTCAATTGATGGCTTCGGCCCAATACTGGGGTGCTAAAGATTTGGAGTGAATCATACAGCTACACATCTCTTTCAAGAACCTATTTTTGCATTCTGTAACCCCATTCTGTGAAGGACTATAAGTGATTGTGCACTGCAAATCAATCCCCTCTATGGTGCAAAATTTCTCAAACATGTTGTTGACATACTCCCCTCCATTATCAGTTTGAAGAACCTTGATATATTTCTCACTCTGTTTCTCAATAAGAGCCTTAAAGTCTTGAAATTTTTCAAACACTTTAGACTTTTGTTTCAGAAAATATATCCAAGTGTACCTAGAGAAATCATCAATGAAAGTGAGGATGTACTTGGCCCTTGTGAAAGATGGTTTGGGAAAGGGTCCCGATACATCACTATGGACTAACTCTAAAGATTGTCAAGCCCTCCAAGCTTTGCCTTTGTCAAATTTTGCTTTGGGATGCTTCCCAAGGGAGCACCCCTCGCAAAGTTATTTTGATAATTAGACACGAGGCAAGCCAATTACCATGTCATGTTTGTAAAGTTGCTCAAGGTAGCGGTAGTTAAGGTTGCCAAACCACTCATGCCAAAATTTTCTAACTCGATCTGAATGACTCAGAAAAGCTATTGGAGAAGAGTCTAATGCAAAATGTGAGAAGGTGTATAACCTTGTTTGGTGATCTTCCCTACCCACTACCACTATAGTACCACTATGCAACTCCCTAATAGCCATTGAATCTGGTGAAAACTCAACTCTCATGCCCTGACAAATGTGAGTGATTTGGTACACTGATAGGAGATTGGTTGAAAGAGAAGGAACAATTAGAACATTATTGAATGTTAATCCTTCCATTTCAACTGACCCTCTCCCTGCAACAGAAACTGATGTGTCATCACCCAAACTAATTAAAGTCATGCTACAAGGATATAAAGATGAAAAGTCAACTAGTGAAGAGCCCATGTGGTGAGAAGAACCCAAATCAATGACCCATGATGTTGTAGAAGCTCTAGTAGCTACAAGGGCCTTGCCCTTTTCTTTCTCCTTACGCATGCCTTTTGCCTTGGTAGAATCTTGGGTAGATGAATTCTGCTTGGTGGACTCTGGAACACCTATGATGTGCTTCTCTAGAAGATGAGTTAGGTGATCTATTTATTTCTTCATGCATTTATGTTCATCATGCCCTATATTTTTACAATAGGCACACTTAACCTTCTCCTTCTTAGGTTTAGCATTGGAGGAAGAAGACTCAGTGTTGTTTTTGGCAGGATTGTTGTTTTCTTTTTTCTTCTCCTGGTCCTTGTTCTTTTTCTTCTTCTCCTTTGATGAAGTCTTATCCTTACCATTTCCAGCTATCAAAGCTTGGGGTTGATTATACTTCATTGTGCTCATTTGAATTTTCTTAACTTTCTCCCTAGTCAAGTCGGCAATGAATGAATCCAAAGAAGGCATTTTCCATGTAGTGCCAACGGCACTTTTTGTGGCATAGAAAGTGGAGATAAAGACTGAATAGCTTGGACCTAACTTTTTGAGAATAGAAAGGATGAGTTGATCATCTTTCTTCTCTATCCCAAATTCTTTTAATTGTAATCTAAGGGCCTTAAACTTAGTGAAGAAGTCCTGTAGGGTGTCAAAGTTGCTAAGACTTAGACTTATGAGTTAATTTTCCCTCTCATCTCATCAAGCTTACCAAATAAGATTTATAAGGTGTCCCATATGTCTTTGAGAGTCTTGTAGGATTATAAATGGAAGAGAAGTTCTAGAGACATAGACAAGCTCAGTAATCTATAGGCTTCATCACTACGGTTGTACCAATTGACGTTTTCAGCATCAGTGTTGTGTTCTATTTCAGTACCCATGGTGATCCTATACAACCCTTTTCTTCTAAGAATGATTGAAATTTTTACCTTCCATTCATGATATTTGAAGGGTGTTAAGGGTTTAAGTTGAAAAGAATCCATTTTAATCTAAATTTATGTGAAGTTGTGTTGATTGCAAGTTATGAAATTATGCAAAAAGGAGAATGAAAGCAAAGATTTGCATGTTGTGAAAAGCAATCACACCCCCATAAAATATTTATCCCCCCTTGAATATTGAATTTCATGTTCAAAAGAGTTCAGGCTCAGCTGAGAATGCATCCTATAGCAATCAGTGCAAGACAATAAGCAAACAGGACGTCAGACTCAGCTGAAAATGTGTCTCGAGAGACCCAAATTTTAGGCACTTTATAAAATAGTGCATTTTTAACAAATAACAAGCCTAAAATGTGGAGAATTGAATTAAAAACACTTTTTCAAAAAAATGGCACCCAAATCTGAGCTACCATTTGCAAGATATTAAAGGTTCAATTTTTTCGTAAACTAGTGTTTTTGCAAAAAAAACACTAAAACATAAAAAAAAATCTTATTTTGAGAGAGAAAGTGGCCTTCCAACCACTTATTGGATTCAGCATAGAACTAGGAATCCAAAGGAGGTTTGTGTGAGGTGGAATTGGCCTCCTACCAACCTGGGCCTCACCCTTCATCTTTGTAAGTTGAAGATACAAGTTTTAAATGTAAACCTCCAAATTATCAAACTGTCTAAAAAAACTTAATATTTAGTCAAATTGATTGATTTTTTTTATACAAGTCAATTTTTAATTAAAAAAAATAAGGCAAAGGACAATTTGATGGATGCCAAGTGTCTAAGGGCCCACATGGGATGCCAAGCAAGAAGGGGTGCCAAAAAAAACATAGTCCAAATTTTGCTCAGAAAAAAAACAAAAGAAATGAACTACACACCTACTGGATACTATACGGCCTACTTGGTGCCTAGCAAATAGAAAAAAGTTAGCTGTAAGAGTACCAATGTGGTAAAAATGCCACATAGTCAACAACACATAGTCAACAATGCACAGCAGATAGCAATGCACAACAGACAACAATGCCCAGTCGGCCACGCCAAAAGGACAATAATGCCCAGTCAGCCACCCCAAAAGGACAATAATGCCTAGTCAACCTCAACAGAAGGAAAAGTACTGCTTAAGGACTATGTACTGGAAGGATATTGTGCCTAGACTGACTGCACCTAGATTAACAATGCCTAGAAGGATATTGTTGCTAATGCTGCTCCTCCCTCTATTGCTCCACACAATAATGGCACCCAAGAATAGAAACCAGTTGTAGAGATCTATATTTTACTATAGAATGACCAAGAGAAAAGGAATTCTACTGCCTTTGCTAAAGCCACAATAGATCTAGACAAGATGTCTTAGCAAATTCTAACTCGGAAGCAATTTTTTTAAAACAAGTTTTGTATGGATTTGCATGAGTTTTCAAGAAACTCTACCAAATCTCTCAAATACAATGGAGTTAAAAAAGCTACTAAGGAAGCAAAGTAAAAATTTTAGAATAAACTAATAGCATAACCAGACACATGATTACCGGAGTGGTTCTGATACCATATCAAAGTTGTTTCTAGAATCTAGATAATGCGAATGCAATGGAGACATGATCACATGAGATGAAGCAAGTGCACACCACATAGATGCTAAAGAAATTTCAAATTACACAAGACAAAATGGGGAAAACCAAATTTTGATGAACATGAGATTGTTAAAGTGAAGAATACATATAGGAGAGCACGTAAGTAACTCCTCCACAAAAGGTGGCCAAGGCACCCCAAAAATATACTGTAACTCCTCCATGAAAGGTGGTGATAAGGTGCTAAGAATAGAGAAGTAACTCCCATCAAGGGAGTTACTTATGACATTCTTATGACACCTATGAGATATCTATGACACACACCTCCACATAAGCAATCCTATCCCACAAATGTAGGAAAACTCTATGTATGCACAAAAAAACAAATTCCTAATTAAAAAATAGGGAAAAATAAAAACCTACACTAATAGTGTTGGTTTATTAAAGAGGGTAACATGTTGGGATGGTGTCAACTATGGGTTATCAATTTTTTTTTGGTGATTTGTTACTCATATTTTATGGTAAATTATGTTTGTGTCGGCTGGGCTTTGATCTAACATTGAAAAATTTATATGATTTTATGCATTTAAGGAAATTTTTGGATTGACATGGCTTGAATCCATTATAAAGTGGTACACAATATGCATGTTGGTAGGTTATTTGATTAGATATTTCATATCGTGAAGGATCGATGAGGAAAACATGATGTTGATTTGATTGTGAGAAGTCTACCTATCTAATGTGTAACTCAAATAAGTGTTTTAATGCCAATGATATGGAGACAAGAATATGAGGTTCTAAAATCTATATTGTAACTTAAGTTCATATATCCTACCAATATATTGACACCTAGAGAAATAATAATAAGGCCATACAAAACATGGAATTATTGAAATATTTCAAATTATGTGTGTGTGTGTGTGTGTGTGTGTGTGTGTATTTATACATACATATATGTATACATATATATTTATACATACATTATACATATATGTGTATACATGTGTGTGTGTGTGTGTGTGTGTGTGTGTGTGTGTGTGTGTGTGTGTGTATGATTTTGTAAAGAGTGGAAAGAGATAATGTCTATGTCCAATATCTATGTCAAATATTTAAATCCCTTTGGTTCAATACGTATTGGTTTATTAAAGAGGGTAACATGTTGGGGTTGTGTTAACTATGGGTAATCAATATTTTTTTTGGTGATTTGTTGCTAAGATTTTATGATAAATTATGTTTGTGTCAGCTAGGCTTTGATCTAACATTGAAAAAATTATATGATTTTATGCATTTAAGGCAATTTTTGGATTTACATGGCTTACATCCATTATAAAGTGGTACATAACATGCAAGGTGGTAGGTTCTTTGATTAGTGTTTCATTTCGTGAAGGATCGATGAGGATAACATGATGTTTATTTGATTGCGAGAAGTCTACCTATCTAATGTGTAACTCAAATCATTATTTTAATGCCAATGATATCGAGACAAGATGATGAGGTTATAAAGTCTATATTGTAACTTAAGTTCATATATGCTACCAATATATTGACACCTAGATAAATAAAAATAAGGCGATACAAAACATGGAATTAGTGAAACATTTCAAAGTGAGATGAGCAATGATGATAAAGGATGATAATAGGGTATTTCTTGTGATATCAGACACCAAAATCCCCATATCATACACATGGTCTAAATTTAGAGTTGACATTGGATTTATATACAAACCACCCATTACAAATGGGTTTTTAGCTTTAAGGGTGATGGCATATTTTACTTACTAAATTTTATATTCGATACAAAAATATTCCGCATCTGATGTGTGGATCGAATCGATAATGTAATGATGCTGTTATGGGTGAAATATATTAAGGTTATGGAGTTTATCTTGCCAATTTTATCTTGCCTAAATTTAGTAATGAAGTTTTTATAAAGTGCATGCCACATGGGTACATAAGGGGGCATCGTTTATGATATAATTTGGATGTCATGGTAGAGGGGTTATTAGTTGAGAGAAAAGGAAATCGATTGGTGATTGGTCTCGAGTGGAAAGGATATTTGGTAGATATAATTATCAAATAGTAATGGTGCCCACATCATACACTTAAAGGGGAATATACTCCATAAATGAAAATAAATTTTTATATTTTTCCATTTTTTATCCATGTTCATGCATGAGGCAGTTATGATAAAATTTTAATAATCTATTTTTAGTGTATTGAATTTTATTTTATTATATATAATAACATATTATATTATATTTTGATATAATATAATATTACATTTTATTAAAAAATAATGCTATATTTATTAATATGTTACAAATTATTTATAATTATAAGAGAATGTTATATTATATAATAAATTTTAATATTATAAAAAAGAATGCATGTTAATAAAAAAATAACACTAAAAAGGTTTTTAAAACCATGAAATACTTCAAAAAAAATTGACTAAAGTATACCTAAAACTAAAGCACTTTATACAAAACCAAAAATTAGCCATAGTTTTGAAAACAAAATATGCAACTTGATGGTGGTTTGGAGGAGAGGCTTGCTACTAGAATAAAATTAGATATATATTAAAGGATGCCAAGAAAATAAAATCCTCTTCACAAAATAAGCACAAAATGTAATCCATAGGTTTTAAAAAATTATGGGAACTACAATCCAAAACTAGAACCATCTTCCAGAACCAGAACCATCCTCCAAAACCATGACTAGACCGACATATGTTTTTATCCATTGAATGTCGTAAAATTGATGGTCCAATGCCAAAAAACTATCTATTTATAAAAACCACTCCTTTATTGAAAATTTTAAACTCTTTTTATTCTAGATGAATCTTTCAACTATAAAATTTGATTAAATGTTTGGGATAGTCTCCCTATTTTGCTCGGATGTAGCCCTTTAACACCTAGCTCACCTCTTCACATAGGGTGTCAGAATTGGTTTGAATTTATCATTGTTGTTAATTCTATGTTTCTCACCCCCAAATGATAGAAAATCCATTTGCAAATTTGATGGCTAGAGATGTAGATCCCTATAACCGAGCCATTGACAATGATATGTCCCAATTGAAGGAATGTGTCATGAAATGAGGGTTTTTTAAAATTGTGGTCATTCTAACCATGTGTCAGCAAATGGAAAAAATGACATATTCCATTTTTTTCTCTTATGAGATGAATCTATATGGGTTACCCACTATAAAGCCTCTATCTTAACAAGTGTAATTAGTCAAAGTTGTAAAGCTTAGAGGAAGTAATTAAAAAACCTAAATTATATAATAAAGTGATTAATATTAAAACCTAAACAAGGGAAGAGATGCCATGAAGGCATGGAATAACCATTTTTATAATCAATCAAATAGAAATAAACTCCAAATTTAATTAATTTAAAGTCCAAGAGTCCAAGAAAGTTTATTAGAGTGCAAGAATACAGGAGATTCGGGAGCATGAACATCTTGTAGTCCTGGAATGGTCAGAGTATAGCGGGAGTATGCATGGCAAAAAGTATTTTAAAATTGAAATAAATATATGAGTGTTTTACATGGAAGTTTTTTTACTATCAAAATTCTTCTTTAGCATTAGTTTAATAAACATTATTGAGGTATGGAAAGCCATAGTGCTCAATTTACATAAATAAAAAAGAAACCATTCTTGCATGATACAATCGAAGCCTCTTTCCTTTATCTTAGGAAATAATTAAATATATGTATCATAAAAGATTTGATTCCATGTATGGCCAATTTGAGGACATAATATTTGTTTTAGGATTAAAATGAATGTCATAATAAGAACTGGTCACAATTAATGAAATATATTATGGAGTGAGATTAAATTATAGTTGAAGGAGACTAATAATTAGGACCCCTTAATTTGGGGTCCCATATATTTTATATTATGCTATTTTTTAATATAAAATTTTATATTTGGGTAATTAAGCATTTTTAAATTAAAATAAATTATTTCAGAGGAAATTATACATTGTTCAAAGTTGTATGATAATTTTTACATTGATATGTCATTATTTAATGGTATTATAGGTGTAAATAATAATTGGAACCAAAATGTTCAATAATTTTTATAAATTTTACCAATAATAAAATATAAATGAGCTTTTTTATATTGGCTTGAAATTTTGTGTACTTAGGCATATCATCAATTTAACATGGTTCAAATGTTAATAAAAAATGAAGGGCAATGTTGGAAGATGCATGGGTAATTAATATACAATGATGGGACATGATGTAAGATGTGTGAATTATTAATATATAATGATAATCCATATTGATATATTCCTAATATGGTTTGTTTCTATTAATGTATCAATTTAGTGTTTCCATGTGCATCATCAACCACCTATTCATTGTGGCTTTTTGAGTCATTCTCCCCAGAAAGTCATGGAACCCTACCGCCTCTCTAGCAGAATTTAGCATCTCACAGAACTTGTAGCATTGAAATATTGGAAGGATTAAATGTTACCCAAAGGTGTGTGCTTATAAATGAACCCATAAGTGTGTTTGGTTTTTTAAGATCCTTATTTTTTATTCTATTCATTGTGTTTATGGTGTTTTTTAGAACCATCATATTTGAGTCAACTTTTACTGGTATGTTCATGGCAGGGCTCATGGTTTTGATTCACATACAAATATAGGTTATTTTATTTGTATCAAACTATATCATTTTTAAAATTCAATGGCCATGTTGGAACATGTTGACTATATCATTAATTTGCAACAAAGTGCCATGGTGGAAGACACTTTTATTTTTAAAATGAAATAACCATTTTTGAAGACATATGATAACCTCTTTTCATTATTATGGTGTGTGAATACCTCCATGTGCACCATCTTTCACCTCTTCAATGTGCCTTTTCCATCTCACTCTCCCCTAAATTTCATGAAACCCAACATCTTATTATTATTATTGTAATTGTTTTACATGAATTTACACCTTAGTAAATGTTACTGCTATATTCCTAATGACCCTCAAGGTTTTTATTCACATAATAGTAAATGTTATCATTTTTTAACATTATTATACAATTAAGGGCCATGTTATAATATTTTTAGAAGGATTTATTTATGTTAATGTGTTGATTTATTGCTAACATAGATAAACTCTACAACATGTTCAATGTGCCTTATTGAAGTGACTCTCCCCTAAATGTCATAGAATCCAATTGCTTCTTTTACATAATGTAACATTTAAAATATATTATAGTATCACCATTTTATATGGTTGAAACATTATCCAAAACTAAGCCCACATCGTTGGTATGTTTTTATTCATATATAACTCAAGATTTTATGGAATCCATGGATGTTTTCATTTACATAACAATAAATGTTATTATTTTTTATCAAATCAAATTATTTTCTGAGTTCATGTGGTTGTGCTATTTTTTTTTGTGACACATTTTTATTTCTTTGCATTAAATTTTCATATTAATACTTTTCAATATGTCATGTTAGAATTTCACTCACTCATAGTAAATGTGAGATGAATGGGGTTTGGACCCAAATACCTTTTATCTAGAATCTATTATTTAATAGAGAATGTAGATTTGACATGTTATATAGATGAAAAATTACCTTATTTGAAAAACCTATAAATTGCACATATGCTAGTAAACACTTATTGGTATGTACATAGAAATAGTGAAGTTTTTTCATCACATACTATCAAATATTATTATCATTGTATCAAAATAAAGACCATCATTCACATACCATTAAATTTTGGATCCTATGTATTAAACCAAATACTTTTGTGAATTCATGTTGTATTATTGATATATTCATGTGAATTCATTTTTATTGTGTTATTCATTGTCATTTTCAACACTTCAAATATTTCTTGTCACAGGGGTTTTTAATGTATCAAATTATACTTTTAATGTTGAAAATATGAATGATTAGCACAAAGATAGTAATTAATAATAATATATCAATAAAATAGTAACATGAATTCATAAAATTATTTTATTTGATAGTAAAACAATAACATTTATTTCTATGTCAGAGAAGAACTTAGGCGTGCTTACCGTAAACATGAGCAATGAAAAATTGGAGTGAAAATAAATGAATTTTAATTTGAGGCTCCATTTCCAAATTAATAAAATTTTAATTTGACACTCTGCAATTCTAAATTATTAAAACTTGAATATGACACTCTGAAATTAAAACAATAGTTTCTATAAACATTTTCATTTATAGACAAATTGTATATCATCAACAAATTTTAAATTTTGAAATTTTAATTTTGTGGTAATGGTGGGGCTTTTAAAATGTATGAAACTTTAATTTTGTAGGTACACACAATTAATGGAGGAGGTTTGATTTTTATGTTTTTATTTATGGAACCAAATATTTAAAAATTAAATTTCATAAGATATAATAAAATTGAAGTCCACCAATTATAATATTATATAACATGAGATATTTGAGATTATATTTTATATAACTTACAATCAGATATACAAAATTGATATTTTAGCACTCATTTAATTAATGAAATTGGTGTATTGTTAAATAATTTCACCTAAAACTACTACACAAGGATGTAATGTTTTCAAAAGTATATTTAATTTTTAATATGATATACATTTTTTAAAAAGTATGGTATTTATTTATTAATAATATGTGTGCAATATTTTAAATATAATTCCATATTTTTATATGATTTATTCAAGAAATTATAAGACACTTAAAACAATATATAGGTTAATTTGATCAAAAGTACACAAACACATAGAGAATCCCTTCACAATAGGGATCACACATATCATACATTATCTAATAATTTATAACCTTTCCTTAATGTGTGGAACTTGGATGTCATCGTGTGGTTAACAAATAATATAGGCAATGAATATTATTATGGATATAATTGACTTAACAAAAAATATGGCTAAGCAAGCATAAAAAGTGGTTTTTTGTGGTCTTCACCTAGCATATGTAATGTTATTGTAAATTAATATTTGAATTTTTTTTCATGTTGTATTAACATAATGAGACCTCAATCACTCTCTTATATATGATAAGGTGGTCTAAGACGTTAAAGCATCATGTTGGTCATATTCTACAATTGCAAGGATATTCCTTATATGACTAGTTTGAAAGCATTAGATAAGAGTGAATGTTTAATTAGGTAACCACAACCCAAGCTTGGGAGGAGGTTTCTTATGTCAACAAATAATGCTTAGGTATTAGGATCATTAATTAGAGTTTAACTAATCAAAACTACATCAAAAAAATGGTGAACATGTTTATTGAATGATGGGGTCATTCACTTTATGCAAGCATGACTATTATTAATAAAAAGAAATAAAAGTTGGTTTTAGAATAATGAAAGAGAGGGTGATACATGTTAATATCAATGGGGGGTCTAACTATGCTAAACTCTTTAAAAATATTTTATATAAATGTTACATATGTAAAATGAAGTTATGAAAATTAAGACAATCAATTATGGGTTTGAAAACTTTATGGCAGTCTTATTAAAGAGTTTGTATTAAGAGAACCTAAAATTTTTCAAGTTTATATGTCTCATTTAGATAGTGATAAGTAATTAAAGATCCTTTCATATGAATAAATAGACCCTTTGATGATTCTATGATAATTTTTACACTTTACGACCTTAGAATCTAATGATAACTGCAATCATAAAAAATAAAAATGTAATTAGATTTAACATCTTATTTAAAATTAAATCTTAAAAATTCATATATTATATCTGAGCCTTTTAATTTTGATTGTTCAAAATTTTATTTGAGCTATAAAAAAATTATTAATTATTTAATATAATTTATTTTTATTTATATAATTTTTCTAAATTAAAAATAAAAAAATAAATATTTAAATTAATTTTATTTATTTTTTATATTTTTCTAATAAAATTCTTGGGATAGATTTGAATACCTTCTTTTCAGTTTACAATGTTGGGAAAAATACTCAAATTAAAATCTCTGGTCCACTCCAATAGTTGTCTTCAAGATTTTTTTAGTGTGAGAGTGTCTTGAGTAAGTTTTGATTGGGATGATGGATTTGAAGGATTGGAAGAGGATACTATTGAGTTTGTTGATAAAACCAAAGTAGAACTTAGGTCATCTTTCACTCAATATCAATGGTTATGGAAGGATTTCAAGTATATTTTCTTTTGATTTTGGGTCTAGGCTACTCAGAGGGTTCCTCAACCCTATGTTTTCAAACATGCAAATCAAGGTTACTATTGAACCTACGAAGTTTGTGGGAAAGGAAAAATAGGCTATCTTCTCCTAGTGATCTATTCCTATGCCAATGTTAACCTCAAATATATCTTTTGACACAACCACTGGACCTATTTTTAATTTCTTAGATGCTTTACCATGCAAGTAGATGGTCAAAAAGTTTGTTAATATTTTCAATGCTAATATTGGTTAATTATTTAACATACTTTCAAGGCTAATAGTGACTCACATAATAGTTAACATGCTACTTCCTTTGCTTAAGATATAGATAAAAATGGATATATACTAATTACATCAATGTGGTGAATCCATTCCATGCATATAATAACTTCTGTAAGGAAAGGTAGTCCACTGGCTATGATGTTTTTCTTCCTTCTATGATGTGGTTAAAAAATTTAGTTATTTATCTTCCATCCCCTATTCCAAGCTCTGACTCTCATTATTTCTTATTGGGGGACATTTTAATTTTAGTTTTCTTAGAACATTTTAGAGGTGGATTTTTTAGATCAATCCATTCAAGATATGGAGTTAAACATTTGTTATAGGTTCTTATTTATAAAATGTTTGGGCTTCTCAATCACACACTCTAACTTATCCAATGGGATACATTGATATGGGAAATTTTGGAATCTCCTACTTTCTCTTTGCTCAGTCATGGTTTCTTTCATGTTGTGTTGCTATTGAGGATTCTATGTAGATGTGAGGACCTTGGTTTTTTTTAAAAAATTTAGATCTTTATCTATCACTAGTCCCCCTTATTTCATCTTAAAAAATAATCAATTTTACCTATCTTTAGGAATGAGGAAAACTTCAGAATGTTGGTTAACTAGGTTGGTTATTTTATATGGATAAGTGAAATTTCTATGGGTAAAAGCTTTGTGAGATTTTATCCACTGGTGGATCTATCTAAGTATCTTTATCATTTAATTGATATTTTTTACCCTCGTGGTTTGTGGGTTCAATTTATCAACTTCAAAGGGCTTATTTTTAGATGTTTTTCATTGTAAACTTATTAGACATCTTTTTCATATGTGCTCTTCTAATAATATTTATTAAAAATTGGTGTGGAGTAAGAAATAAAGAGCTTTGAATGAAGAATTTCTCTAGCGTAACCATAACATATTCTATAATCTTATTCATTGAATCCCCTTTTATCTCAAGGTGCTTCCCTTTCAAAAGGATAATCTTTGAGAATAAAGCCTAAGCCTATTGGAGATTCAAACCCTTTCCCTTTGATG
>JARHVA010005812.1:555000-635000 GCA_037957365.1 Torreya grandis | reverse complement strand
ATACGTTGAACAAAAATATAGATTTCAGTCTACATACATCAATAATAAAATAGTTAATTTGAATGAAGAAAGTGGAAACATTAAAATTTTATCTCATCCCTTTTGAGTGTTGATCTAGCCTAACCACTCACCATTTTATTATCATAATACTTTCGTACATCTATATTTTTCATGTCTAAATCCCTAGTGTACCAACCACCTATGCATCACTATAGTTACAAGTCTCCACCTCCTCCATACTATATGTCCTACAAAAGACCTAATAAGGTAATATATTCACTACACACTTAGTCTTTTATTGTTCACTAGTGTATTATATTAGGTGTTCTATCAGAACTAACTGCTACAATTATTTTCATTCTTGTATCTTCAATATATCGATGCATTGTGTAACTACCACTTAGCTAATTGGGTTTGTTTATTTACTACAATATGATAACTTGGTGTTGCAAATTAAAAAAACATTAAAATATTGAGATAATATAATAAGTTGTTTAGCTTCAAGCATTTATCAACTCAGAATTAGTATTAGTGTAAAATATTAAAGTGTAAAGTAGTAGATCCTCATAAATATTTTGTGTGTCATGATATAATTATTATACCATTAATAATATAATAAAACATCTCAACATCTTTAATAACATCGAATTTGTTTTGGAATTCTATAGCTGTATAGTAAATTTTTTGAACAATAATAATTTTTGACTGCCTTCTTTTTTAGAATGTTCTATGAAAGGGCAAAAAATAAATTTCTACATATTTAATTTTGATGAATTTTATTTTATGCATCTCATGTCTGTTCGCATAAATTAAATCAATAGTTTATCATGTAATGAAGTTAAGGCACTGATGAATACAATTATCCATTCTCAGAATAATCCCATTCTTAAATATAAATATTCATAAATGCAGAAGTATAACTTGGTCATGCAATCATAAGATGGTAACTGAAATAATCTTCATTGTTATTACTTATACCACTTATAACATTCTTTATCTTTTATATATTTATCAATTTAGTGGGAGACCTCTCAAGGTGTATTATTAAGCCCTATTTTATTCCATTCATTCAACAAACACTGCAATTAGTTTTTGATATGAACACAGTATTTCAGAGTTTAGCTTATATATCAAACTTTTTAAATATTCACTACAGACCTCAATAAGATCCTTGTTTGATTTTTTTAAAATGGTGCATCATATCTACCAACAGAGTTATGTAATGATATTTGCAAGAGTGCATCATATTTGCGTAAATATTTTTATTGGCATTAAGTTTAAATATACTTGTCAGAGAGAAAGCATTCGTATCTAATGAAATTATTTGAAAGACAATTATCCCTTTTTACAGACATGAGTCATTTATGAACAATGTAAAAGTGGAATTGGTTAAATTTTGTTGTTTAGTAGATTGTATACGATGGATGGTGAAATATAGTCTTGAAAAGAGTAATATGTTGAAACATATTGAATGAGAATAATGTATTTGACAAAATATTGAAGCATAGAAAACAAGTATACTTGTATTAAAATTTTATGGAGATCAGGTCTAAAATTCTAAATTAACCATGCATGTTAATTAATAATTGGTTGAAGGGTAGTTGTTTTGGATACTTGTAAAATAATTTAGATATATTTTTTAAATTAGAAAAATATATTTATATAAATAATTGGCACTATCCAATCATTTATTTAATTAATAATGCATAAAATAATGGGAACCATAATGCCAAGTATTTATTTCCACCAAAAGAAGATTAACCTCTTGTCACTATTAGAAACCTTAACAGTCACCTCTTCTCCTCAAGCTATTTGGTGTCATTAAATAAACCCTATTTTTAAGGACTTGGGTGACATGGAGCATTGGTGGGACATCTCACTTTTGAAAGCACATGTTTCCCAAATATACAAAACCAAGCCCAACCTTTTCAATAATGTCCCCAGACAAGTTTTAGAAAGTGACATCTTGGTTTGTCTTAGAGAAAAACAAAGTGATTGGGCATAGATAGGATTTTGATGCTAAGGCCATTGATAGTAATTTATTTTAATAAAAAATTGAGAGTTGTGTATGCCTGAAATTAATATGGACCCAAAAAAATTGGATTTGTGATGAGATAGGGGTGTAAGATGGAAGGAATTGTGGTATGTGAGTTATCACCAAAAAAAGGGAAAGGAGTGTGCCACAAATAATGTTTAAGAGTTCAGAATGGATCAAAATTTTATCATGCATAAATGTAACTAGGTAGAGTATCCTAAGGTTCTACATCTTAAGATTTAAAATGTAGTTGCATAATTTAATTTCATGTTGTGAATAAGGTGAATGTATGGATACCTAGGCCCATGCATAGATGATGAAATAAATATTTATGAACCAGTTATTTAATTTATCCATATATGTTCTAAGGCGAGTGTCTCCTAAAAATAGACATTATTTCATTTTTTATGGACATGATGACCATGTTTGATGATCAATAATGTAAGAGGATAGAGCTTTCGGGATTGACCTACTTACATTGCATACACATACTAACCATATATTGTATAAATAGGATATATGTGCGATTGATCCATTTAAACATAAGTCAAGAATGAGAAGATGTAATGGATGAATATGCATCATCGTTGAGAGATAAAGAGATAATAATTTGCCACTTTATGGAGTATAACATTAAAGACGACACAGATTCCTAATAATACAAAATGTCATTTTATAAAGATAGAATAGGTATTTATCTCCTAAATCTTGAGGTAGTATCCACTCACATGACTCCAAGTGAAAAAATCCATTTTGAAGAGGATGCAGTTACTGTAGGTGATAATACAATGAGGTTGGTTCGGGTAAATGAGGGAGATATTCAAGAAGATGTGTATTAGATAGAGTAAAAGCAGTAAAAACATTATTGTTGAAGGTTAATAGGCAACACATGTGGAGAATGTTGTATATGCATTGAATGAAACTGAACATGCAACAAATTATAGTCAACAAAGAGAAATAATTAGAGATGCATCAAATGAAATGGATGAAATATTTCGTTTCAACTAAGATGGTTTAAGTCTGCCTACCCATGTAAGCCAATTAGAATGATTGAAGGCGGGATTAAAAAAATATTGGCCTTAATTTTGAAATCATTATATTAGATGTGTCTATGTCAATGCCATCACCTTTTGCCTTTTATCCCACCTGACATAGTTCATTGCTATGTATTAGGCAAAAAATGGGGCTTAGATGATGTAATGGTAAATTTAGATGCTAATGAGGAAATTATATAATATGTAATCAAAGATATTTATTGTGGCCAACCATAATTTATTGAATAAATACATAACTATCATCATTTTGGAAATTGATAGCGAAAAGGGCTCAAAATTATTCAAGAAATAATGCACTCAAGCTGAGTAGATAATCTCAAATACTCACACCAGATGACTATAGGAAATTTTTTATTGAACATGATCCTCATACAAAGGAAATTAAATAATTGAAAGCATGGAATAAATAACAATGTGGTAAGAGGAAATCTCTTAGGCATACTAAGAGTGAAACAAGGGAACAATAAAATATTATAAATGAAATAAAAAGGTAAAAAGAACATGAGAAGATACAACAAAGGCAGGAAAATGAGCAAAATAAAGAGCATGATGTATGAGAGAGAAAATTTTACAAGGCCAAAAAATAATTTTAGCACTTTTCTTTTGTTCTAAGATTTGCATAGTGGTGTCATTATTTGCAGGATTGGACAAGGTGTATTTTTATACAAGCTGTGGCACTTTTTTAGAATATTTTAACTTTGGCATCCGAAAGAAGATTCATCTACATTAACCTTTTTTTGAGATAAGGCATAGGTTTCTCTTTAATTTTTTCACATCTTAATCTTGGCATCATATTGTGTTGTTTGGCATTATTTTTTATCCAACTTTGGTGCTTATTTATAGATTTGACTAGACCTTAGGTGTTGGACCAATTACGGTGCTTTTGTTAAAAAAAAATTTCTCTATGGACATTTTTTAGATTTGCTACTTGGAGTTATCACTTTTTCAGCCAAAATATTTCATACCTATGTTTGGAAATGAGGTGCTATATCTTTTGCTATAAATTCTATGGTTTTTTGAATTTCCTTCACTACTGTGTTGACATTCTTCAACAAAGGCATTAGATCTATATTTTCATTTTGAGTTATTTTTTGATTTGATCTAAAAGGAAGAGCTACCATTCCAAGTCTATTATTTCTTTACTATTATCATTTCTTTTCTAGCTTGAAATTTGAAATTTTTTAGATCTACCTGCTTCGGCTAGGCATCATTTTCCAAGATTGAGGTTTTGAAAGGCTTGAGAGTGGCATCGAGGTGAGAGAATTTTTTTTATAGCTTTAGCTCTTGTATGAGAAAAATAATCTATGTTTACATCTTATTTTAGAATCTGGAGCTAAAAACAAAAGTAAACTATTCTTTTTTCCTCTCAAAATAGTTAGTTCTATTCATTTTTTTTAATTTCCAAGCTGAATTTTTACCCCAAGAGGAAGCACAGTTCACTTGTGCAAGCCTAGTGTTAAATGGGAGGATCATTTTTCACGTCGGTTGATATTTTTAAGTCTCTAGTTTAATTATAATTTCAATGAGTGGTTGGATGACTATGTTATTTACTTATTTGACCACAAATTTTATTTTGTAGTGATTTTTTTAATGTTTTGACCTATATGGTTGGAAATTATAAAAATAATAACTTTTGAACCGTAACTCGTATTTGAGTTCTAATTTTTTTAAAGTGCATGATTTTTTATTACTATCCATTACTGTCATTAATTTATAAAATTCAATAATTTTATAAAATTCACTAATTTTATAAATTATCAAATTAGATGATGTCCTGTAATACAAATATTTTGGGGTGTTGTCATAGTGCCAATTTTATATACCCTTTCCATTCATTTTACTCTTTGTTGATTAGTTAGCATGGCCTATATTTATGTTTTTGACCATTGTGAGCCTTTGAATACACATAATTACCACACATAGGGACTTTAAATAGAAATAATCATAAATTTCAAAGTATTATGGTCCTTAATAAATGAAACATAACCATAGCTTATGCGTGAGTTCAAAAAAATTTAGCACCAATGTCAGTTTGAAGAGTGTATGGGCTTCATAGGGGGATATGTGAGTGATAAAATTGTGTTTAATTTTAATAGGTATGATTATCCATTCAAAATGTGGAATAAGTTAAAGGAATTGTTTGGGAAAGTAGATCATTTATGAGCTATACATCTTGGAGTGGAGCTTACTTCACTAAATTTGAATGACTTTGCCTCCATTATCCACTATCTCACTAAGTTTAAACATTTTTTGACATAGTTGAAGGGGAGTGGATGAGACAAAAAGGATGAAGAGTGCGTATACTTGATCTTATTTAATTTGAGTGGTCCATTCCAAATCTTTGCTTATACCTTTTTCTCTAGTATGGATGCCTTAGGTACCACATTCAAAATGTCATATCTATATTTATTTTTTAAGAGAATTACTAGGGAGGAATCTAATTTATCTCTCCTTAAGTCTTCCACCTCTAAAAAAATAATTATTGCATCACATCTTAAGACTAAGGAAAAGTATAAGGATAAGACGAAGAGCACTTCTCCTCCACCTCAAAATGCACCTAAGCTAAACACTACTATAACTAAACCCAAACCATCTACCAAATCCAAGAAAAATTATAACCTGTCTTTCTCCTATTTTGGGGGGACTGGTCTTGAAGAGTCTAGGTATTTACTCCTCCTCCACCTCAAAATACACCTAGGTATTCTCTCATTTTGGGTAAGAAGAATATTAATGATTGGTTAATCTTCAAAAATTTCTCTCTTTATTTGATTGCATACACCTTTCATCACATTTAGATTTAGTGGTGTTGTGCTTAGCTTTGATGTAGATCTTTCTAATTGATGATTTATTTTCCACTCCTCTACATGTTCTCTAGTATAAGATTGGTTAGTTTATTGATTGTTGATAGTTTCTTGGTTGTTGGTAGTTATTTTTATCCTCTTTGGTTGTTGAGGCCTTATTTTTTGTATTATTCCTTTATTATTTTATATCATTATAAATGATTTAAGTGTTAGTTTGTATGTATTATTAGGTTGTAATACCCCTTCAAACCCCTCTTATTCATCCTTATCAAATTAAAATATTTATTATATATTTTTTTAATAATTTAATTTTTATTAATATTTTTTTAATATTTTAAATTATCTATAATTATAATTTTAATCAAGTCACCAAAGAGATTAAAATGTTGCATTCTGGGCATTCCACTAGTTGTTCATGTAGGGGTCTTTGTTTATTGGTGGAAAAAAATTAATTATTTTGTAAGATATACTTATTGCTTAAAAAATTGTGTTTATATGTAGTTCTATGAGATAACATTCATGTTTTTGTTTATTTATACTTTGATAATTACAATTTTAGATTGTAGGGTTTATGAAGTAATTTCTATGATATTTTTGGTATAAGAATATTTACAAATGTGAATTAAATATTACCTGATTTACTTGCATTATTATATATATATATATATATATATATATATATATATATATATATATATATAGTTCTTCACAAAATATAACTTCTTAGTATTCAATTCCTACATTACATAGGCTAAAAAGTAGGGTAAATTTTAGTAGACAATGTTTGTTAACTCAAAAATATTCTATTTTGGGGAATTTGAATTTATCAATTTTTTAGGGTGCAACATATGTCCCTTTTGCCTAAAATTTTAGGATGTTAATTTTTTAGGGGTTGGCTCACCAATGATTTATAATAACTATGGGGTTATCCATACAATTCCTCATCTATATATAGTACATATGTTCACAAAAGTCATAAACTTAAATCTTAAGTATCTTTCCTTACAAGATTGTGAAGATCTTGATACTTGAGGCCATGGCCCATACTCTATCACTCGAGTACCTTCAATAACCTAACCTATACCAATATTATGTCACATGATGAAAAAAAGACACCTGGCAACATTATGTCATGCGATAACAACCAAATGCATGCTGATAATTTTTAGAATGATGGTAAACTATCTCATAATGGCACCCTACTAAGTGATGGCACCATACAATGTTATGGTAACCTACCACATGATGGCACCCTATCACATGATGACAAGCTAATGCACAATGATAATCTACCACTCCATAGTGATTTTATGTGTGATGAGAATCGATCACTAGATAGTCATTTACCATTTGATGGCAATGTGGTGTTTGGTAACAATGTGTCATGTGGTCATGGATTGATACATTGTAGTGTTGTGCTACATAGTTACAACTTGGAGACTGATAGTGGATGGGAAGATGGAAGTAATAAACCTCCTACCAAAAAAAATCTATAATCAGGAGGTAACATTAAGGGTAAATAACCACAACAAATACCAAAAAAACCAACATGTCTTATTTCAATAATCTAAGAAAGAGAACTACGTAGATAATAGATACTTTGAATATAGGTAATAATAATTATTTTTAATAATATATTAGTTAATTTTTTCACTATAAAATAATTACAAAACTATTTTAATTCATAAATTGACATGGATATTGACATTATTTCATTAGAAAGAATTAATCCCGATAAATTCTCACTATATGAAGAATTTATTTATCAAATTCCACCCCTAGAAGACACACCTTTGGTTACTTCACTAGAACACACTCCTCTGGGCACTCCATAAGAGAAATGCAATTCTTTTCGGACACCAAATTTTGTATAAAATTCCACTCAAAAAAGTTAACATAGGAAAAGAAGTACATGGACAATAGGAAGGTCTTTTCAAGTTGATTGGGCTAAAAAGTATCCATTTATAGAGCCTATAGACCTGGAAAATTGTAATGAGCCTCCAATAGAATGTAGATTTATAATTTTTAGCTAAAAACATGGAAAATAACATGGAATGCAACTTAAATTAAATATAATTGAGAAACATTATGGGAATATACATATCTATGAAGCACCAAGACATACAGATAATAAGAACACATATATGAAAAAATAGAGAAGATTGCATGCATGTAATATATGCATGTGAATGCAAAAATGATTAGAAGCAACAAAAATATCTTGTTAAGAAAAGGGGAATCATCAAAGAACAATTTGAAAAAATTATGCAGTCCAATCAAAATGCAAAATATGTACAATTCTCTACTATTTTCCACATTTTAAAAAAGGAAGACCCATTTCTTATTTTGTAGATTATAAAATTTTACTTCAACATAATGGGTTTCAGGATATTCCATAATCACATTGGCCAGATAATAGAGCTTGGGAAATGCCAAAATGTCTAGCCATTGTTGAGAAAAAATATTTGAAAGAAAGTGTTAAAAGATCTTTTTTTATCTATCTAACTATCAATGAGGTAACTATAGTCAACAACACAACATGGATTTTTGTACATGTCTATACCTTTAAAAACTATTTAGAACAATCTCATCATTTAGCTATCCATAAAATGGTAGAAAATTATAATACAAAAAACCTCCATAAATTGGTTATATCTAATCTAAGAGAGAGAGCTAGGATGGATGATTATGCCATAGCTATGAAGCTGGTATGTTTTGGCATTGATGGTGAATAAGTAATGTAGGATCATAGAAAAGGTTTGTATGTTTTCCTAGAAATAACTATTTCATCATTTATGATTCTAATCCATTGCATGGAACGTAGGATGAATCTTTATTACAAAATTATTAGCACATTTAGTAATGTCATAAAAGTGGAAGATATTATTCATGACTTGCATGCGTAGATGTACGATAGACCAAAAATATTTATGTATTTTTAGAAATTTAAAATTGGGGTGACAGATTATGAAAACTACTGAAAGATGTGGAAACCAAATGGATTTCCACGTATGAATCTGCCTATAATTTTTTTGAGGAATATCCATATTTGATAGGGTTTATGTATAAATATCATAAGGAAGTTGATAGAGCATAAGATTTTCTATGTCGTTTAATAGATTTAAAAACTTTACTCACATTATGTTGTATTTTTCCAATTTTGAAGGAAATGAACTATTTAATGAAATATACCCAAGAGAGATGTATCTATATTGTTGACTTCATACATTTGAGAAAATGTGTATGTCAATGTTTATATATATTAGACACATCGAATGAAATCTTTCATAGAATTATTTTTATAACCTAACAAATTTTGACTTATTCTTAGAATCTAGAGAGTTATTTGAGATTTAATATGCGTGATCATCTTTGTGTCATGGTAAATGGCATGGAGATCCTCATGCACACATGCTATAGAAGACATGAAGTTGTAGGAGCTGAGCCTAAATATTTACCTATGACACATTTACTATATGATATTATTTTGTCTAAAACACAAAATCACAAAGTTTAGCTATTGGGATTAGAGAATTTTTTCAAAGGGATGAGTTGTTCGAGGCATGGGAGTTGTGAATCCCATTTTTTTGAATAGTATTAATAGTAAAGAATAGATCAACACATTATTCCACAAATACATGGGTATAATTGTTATGCATTTTTGTAAATCCATAGATGTGAACGGAGTTTAGATTAATGGTATTTCAAATAAACAATTAATGACATCTTAGTCAACATAATTTGGGATTATAATGATGGATAAACTTTATTTTTTAAGTGAAATAACAAAAAATGGTGTGATTACGCATCTATGGAAAAAACTTTATCCAAGTAGCGTATTAAAAGAAAGTATTAGTGAATATATTAGATTATATGAACTTGCTCAAACATTTCATTTGGGTTATGTGGAATATGAGTGATTATTTATTTCATTATCCTTCATGAAGTTAAAACTTAGAAATAGATTGGATAAAAATATAGAGACTTGCTTGAGACTATACGTTTCTTGTTATCTTGTGGATAAGTTTCCATATGACAGAGCAGTGGAAACATGGAGTTATCTTATGGAAAGAAGAGGCATGACTAATATAGATATCAATTAAGAGGAAGAAAATATCAAGACTGAATATGACACTATAATGGTAGTTATAAATCACACATACGATGACTAGGTTTCTTGAGGATTATTTTAGCTACCCTAATTTTAGTTTAATATGTATGTTAATTACTATTTTATAAAATATTTCTTACTTTTTTTTATCTTGATATAAATTAAATTTTGTAATCTATTTCTTAGATGTTATAATCATGAATCTTATTCAATACATTGGAATTAATAATTTTTTGTCTTATTAAAATTATGTGTATTTGAAATAGTAATTTATCTTTACAGTGCATGTTATTAATTAACAATAATAATTCTTATTAAGATTTTATAGATAATTTCCTTATAACATTCATTGATGAGAATATCAGACTGAATATGACACTAGCATGGTAGATGCAAATTACAGTTACGATGAGCAAGTTTCCAAAGGATTATTTCCTCTATCTAACTTCAGCTTCGATAAGTATGTTAATTAATATTTTCTAAAATATTTATTATTCTTTCATCTTCAAAATTTAAATACATTAAATTTTGTAATCTATTTCACAGATGTTACAATCATGAATCTTATTCAACACATTGGATTTAATTCTTTTTTTATCCTATTAGAATTTTATGAATTTAAAATAGTAATTTAACTTTACAATGAATGTCATTCATTAAGTAGTAATCATAATTCTCATTAACATTTTGTAGTGCATTTACTTATAGCATTTATTGATGCATACAAGTCTTATGTCTAGACATGCACAATGCACCATAGGATACCAATTCTCTTTAAATTAAAATTTCAAATATTAAGATTTATTGTTATACATGCATAACAGTGTAACTATAATTATTCCATAAAATATTTACTCTATAATAGAATATGTTTCCTACAACTACTGTAATATATAACTACTAGAAATATATATAAAATATTTTTCCTATAGTTGGAACTTGGGGTTGTATATTTTCAATTTGACCACAATCAATCAATTCAATGCTACAATGACTAGAACATTGTAACAATGCATTCCAATCTACAACTACTAGAACAATATAAAACTAACAATTCATTCAATACAATAACTACTAAGAAAGTATAATTACATAGAATATTTACCCTAAAATAGGCTGTGTTTCAACTACTACTACAATATACAACTATAATATTTAAATAATACAACTACTAAAAATAATTTTCCTATAGTTGGGTATTCATATTTTGAAATTCCATCACAATCAATGCATTCAACGCTAAAACTACTATACCATTTTTATAATACATTCAATACTAAAACTACTAAAACAATATAACACTAACAATACATTCAATACTATAACTAATAGAACAATATAATTCCATAGAATATTTACCAAAATAGGCTATTTTTCCTATAACTACTACAATATTCAAAGACAACAAACACTACAAATATTTTTCAAATAATTAGGTTTGCATGTTTCCAAATTTTACCACCAATCAATGCATTTAATACTATAAGTACTAGAATAGTTTAAAAATGCATTCAATGCTACAACTACTAGAATATTATAGCCATGCACTCAAACTCTATAACTATTATATTTAAACTACTATAACATTATAGCTATCCATAGAATATTTACTCTGCATTTTCTTCATACAATATATAAAATTGACAAATATATATATATATATATATATATAGAATAACTGTAAAATATAATTTAATAAAACAAGTGTTTTTCAAATAAAGATGATATAAACTATTTTAAACAATAGAAACTGTCATTGTAAACAATATAAACTCAAATATATCATCATTTTTTTGCTTGAGACTCTCTGCCCCATTGCTACTTTCCATCCCCACCCATGAAAACCCTATTGTCTTAACCTATATGTGGAACTACATCCTCTATTATCACTCCTTTCTAAAGATCCTCTGTAGCATAATTAATTTATGCAAGAATCACCCTCTAGTCATTCACTGCATCTCTTATTGAAATAATTATAGGCTCCGTATCCATTTTTTTATTCAATAAAGTGCTTGGATCCATACCATGCTCTTTAATTATTATTTTTTAAAATATTGTTATTTTTATTTAATAGAACCAATTTTTACTTCAATGCAACTGTTAAAGAGAAACTTTTGTGAGAATTCTTAAAATGAACATTTAGAAGATGTGCTTCTTGGTTCAAATTTTCATATTTTTCTTGCAAACAACAAATAATGTGTCAATCACATATAAAGATATTATAATAATCAAAATACACATTACATATAAAGAAAACTTATCACATCATTATCCTTTTTTGCTTGGGCAATAATAATAAGGTGGATATCTTTAGCCCATTTATTGTTGTATGCTTGGGATTATCTATTTTAATTTTCTAACCTATTTATCATAATATATAAAAGCCTATCATTGTAAACATTTTCCAGAGAGATCATTCCAAATTGAGCTTACTAGAATAAAGCATCAATCTTTGAGGGTTCATTTTGAATAAGAGAAAACAAAATCTCTCTTTTGGAGTAGTTATTATAAGAGGCATTGATTTATATGATAAGTGCTTTTTCCCTTATCTCTCAATATTTTAAATCATTAAACTCATCAATAACACCATTCCTCAAATTGGTAAGCAGATTTTCAAAAACAAGAATTTCTACTAAACAAATATTAAGGGAATCCTCAAAGACATTTAAATTATAAGTGTGGGGTGGGGAAGTGGTAGTTGGGGAAGAGGTATCCATAGGAGGCACTTATGAAAGCACATTAGTAACTTGAATAAATTCATGTGGATTGACTCTACCAATAGCCATGGGTCTAAATTTAATGACAAAAAACTCGTCATCTAGATCAATTTGTTGCAAACATGTAAGTCCCTGTGCACTTGAAAGGCTACCAACAAAGAAATCTGGGAAATTAGAAATTTTTAGCGTTCCTCAACTTTATGTAGGGAGGGTGATTTTATTTCATCTTCTCTAAATATAGATGGGTGGTAGGGTGGTGGAATACTTTGAGGTCTCCTGATAGTTGTTGAGTAGACTGCAAAAAAAAATTATTCAAAAATGGTAAATTCAAAAACATAAAATTAAAGCAACTTCAAATTGAATTTATTAATGCTATTACATATCTGGGTGACTACCTTATCTATTCTGATTGTCTATGTTGGAGTTATCTCTTCCTCTCTTCGCATCCTTGTGGGAGTTGGATCTTACCATCTCATAATGCTTGAGGGAGAGACATGGGTGGTTTTACTTGTGACTACAAGACAAGTAATTTATTTGGTTAATTAACTTAAAAATTATAACAATATTCAAATAAAAAAAATTGTAATGGAAAACATTGATTGTGTTGTGTGTAAGAATCCTCAATGGTAACATTTTTAGAGTCCACTGTGAAAAAAAAACCAATATGAATAGTATTTTTTTTCCATTGAATAAAACAAGTAAAAAATATTAAAGAAAATTTAGGGAAACCTAATACTGGAGACAAAACAAAATCAATTATTAGGCATTTCATAGTTTAAAATGAATTGAATAAAGATACAGTGGACTATGTATCACCAGATCCCTCTGACATGTCAACCTTTACTTGCCACCTATTTTCTTGTGTCATAACACACACTCTCAACTGTAACAAATAACTGGATAAAAAATGTTAAAATTTGAAATATATGTAAAATTTAAAAGTGAGACCTAGGAGAACTAAACCTACCTCCTATTCCTTGAGAGATAAATAATTGCCCATCATTTTTTGATGGAGTGCAGTAGGAATTGTAGAATTGTAAATTTTGTATAAGGCCTCAATGTATAAGGCCATAATGTAGTTAGAAGATTCAATGGTGTAAGTGTTCTTTGAGAAAGCAAAATTCAGCTTCACCCCAATCTTGTTGGATATAACTATGCACCAGTCACCTACAACACTTAAGAGAGAATGAAGAATATAGTAAACATACTAGAAGAGAATGTCTAAAGGTCTTCCCTACAATAGAATTATTACATAAAATAAATGGATAATAGATTTAAGAAATACATTTGTGATTTTTTACATGGAAATCCCCCTTCAATTTTAACTATTCGTAATGAAAATAAATAAAGTAAAACATGCAATTAAATTAGGATACCAAACTACTTATAATAAATGACTTTTATATAATTAAGAAATGCTAATTTCATTAATAAATTAAACACATACAAGTGGGGTCAATGGAAACTTTGTAGATCAAATCCAAGTAATTTTATCGACCTTAGATACCATAACTTTTGTGCTAACAGGGCTTGCATTATAATGTAGAAAACTTGTTAAATTATGTATATCAAATAGAGAATTGCCAAAGGATATGGTTTTGTTATTAAATCAGATATAGAAATGACTCTCACTATGATTAAAACTACCAATTAGAGACCTATAGGAGGTTATTTTTGATAGTCATATCATATTGAGGCATCTACACCAAGCCTCTAAACTTGCATTGATCAATGCAACCAATAATAGATTTGGGTTGCTCTAACATCTAGAGGAAATTTGAACACAATAGATTTTTGAAAACATAGTTTTATATCCTCCTTAATTGAGTCTGAGTTTTTGTGGGTGTGAAAGCCATTGAAAGCTTGAAAATTTTGAGTTGGAACTAGGTAGGTACTAGGTTTAGGATTTGGGTAGGTTGAGTTCAAACTTAGAAACGGAAGTAGGTTCTATGAGAATTTTTTAAAGTGAAGTGTTAAAATGAAGTCATTGTAGTATTATTTATAAGCAAGGGAACTAGAGTAACTGGTTGGCATGATCAGTGACCAAATATAAGCATGGTTTTATGCTATTGCATGGAAGGATCATGATGCACGGTCACAACATTATGTCATATAGAAGGATTACGATGTGTGGTAACAACATGGTTGTATGGTAATACACATTTTCATGGTGCCATGTGATAGCATGGGCCACATGACTTTATAGTATCACGTGACACAATGGTACCCTGTGACACCATGATGATGAATGACATGACGACATCATACGATGGCATAATGGTGCATGATGGTATCATGGTGTGTGACAACATCAAGTCATGTGATGGTATGGTGTCGCATGACTTCAACCTATCACATGATGGCATGATGTCATATGACAACATTATGTCACGTGACTATATGATGGCATGGTGGTGCACGACAACATATTGTCATGAGATAACATATTATCATGAACTAGCATATTGTCACATGATATCATATTATCGTGTGATAGTGATTATTTTATATTTTTATTCCATGGATTATGTTTGAGCCCTTAAGTTTGTGCATTTCAAAAAGATTATGAGTAATATATGTATTATATTTACATGTATCTTGGTGATTGTTGTTTGATATTTTGTGCACAAAAAGTGATACGAGATCAATAAAATATAATCATACAATTGAAGTGAGATCAATAATATACATTCCTAGAATTGAAGTAAATTACGATTTTAAAATTATACCCTTCCATTTTAAAAAATTATATTTTATTAAAACAAATTTTTTAATTCCATTAAATTTTAATTATAAAATTATTTTTGTCTATAATATAGATTATAAATCTAATGTAAAAATAAATGTTAAATTTAAAAATATATATTAAAAAAAAAAATTACACTCATTCAAAAATATAAATGAAATAATAACTTAAAAATTTAAAAATAATTATTTAAAAAAAATATTTTTCAGTGACATTTGTCCATGATTAATTGAGAAAAAGTGGTTGTTACCATTGAAATTGAATTTTTCTTTCAAATTTATTTTAAGAACCAACCCTTCTTTCTTTAATAGTAGCCATCAGCTTGGAAGTTGATAGTTTCGAGTCCATAGCAAATAGTGCATGACCGTTGGTTAAAGAAGAGACATGGCTATAAGTGTCATATGTAATATTAGAAGGGCACGATGCCCTACCCACAATTTATATATTTCCATGTTTTTTTTTCAATTGCATTAACCTGCTATTTTAAATTAATATTATAATATATATTATATATAAATTTGAAATAAATTTATAATATATAATTATTTATCATATATTTATTATAATGATATTAATATATAAGATATTATATTTTATTATATAAATTATTAATATATAATAATAATTTATATATTTTAATAATAGTTATAGTTATAAAGATAAATTATAATTATTTAAATATTATATATTATTGTAACATATTATATAGTTAATAAATAATATATTTAAATTTATATTTTAGAATCTTAATATTTTGAATATTTTAGGTTAATTTTATTCTAGTATTGTTTGAAAAAATATATTTGATGTGCAGTTTTGTTGTAATCAAATTAATGTTTGTGACATCCTCACTTATTTTTAATAGTAGAAAATTGTTAATCAAAGATAATCACACTTTTCAACTTGCATACTCCTTTGTAATCATTGTAAACTATATGAAATTCAGTGCATTAAATTTAAGTTTGATGTACAATAGAAGCCTTCTTATATTTGATATCCTCTGAAATATTTGTCATTACGTTACTATCAACCCCTATCTCATCTCCCAATATTTCAACATACACAAAATCCTATACATTTTGAAATAATTTCTAATTAATAATTCAACATCAATTACTTCATAAATTAATATTAAAATATTTTTACAAAATACAAAAATAAATGTTTTCAAAATTCTATTTATTTTATGAAAAACTATTTTATTAAATTATAACTTATTTCGTATATACATTAAATTTGAGAAAGAAAATTAAATTGGTCCATATACATTGAACCAAAATACAAATTTCAGTCTACATACATCGAACAATTAAAATAGTTGGTTTAAATCAAGAGAGTGGAAGCATTCAAATTTTATGAAAACCCCTTTGAATGTTGACGTAGCCTACTCACTCACCATTTTATTTTCATAATACCGGATACATTCATCTTTTTCATGTCGAAATTTCAGCTCAAATTTCTTGACAAAACATGTCCAAGTAAGAAAGAAAGCAAGTTTTTAATAAATGGTAAGTATAAAACAAATCGGTGTCGGCAGCCCAGGCAAAACATAACATCAAGAAATCCGAAATCAGTAAACGCTGCTGTAAAATTTTAAATTTGTGCAATGAGAATGATAAATCAGTATAAGTGACGTGTTTATATTGTTGACAAAAATGCCATATTTTTTCAAGAGTCGGACAGGTGGCCTTCACCCCCATTGATTGTGGAAAACCGGCCCTTCCCACATGACAGTGATAGATATAAATAACGTAGCAAACGTGTTCAAACCAGAAATTTCTGCTAAGCCTACTCTATATCGTGCAATCCCTATAAATACACTTTTTAGGCAAACCTGTTATCACATTGTAGGAAGGATGGAGTTCACAAGAAAGATGAACTTTATTTACTGGTCGGTGATTCTGATAGCAGCCTGCGTTTGGGCTCCAATGCCATCAGATGCTACACACCATGATAATAGTCCTCCTCCACAACCATACTATTACAAGTCTCCTCCTCTACCGGTCAACCGACCCTCAACAGTTCCCAAGCCTCCTGTTGTGGTTAAACCACCCCCAATCCATAGCAAGCCTCCTCGAAAGCCTGTATCTCCTCCTCATTACATTTACAAATCCCCACCTCCACCTCTTCCTAAGATTTCTCCTCCTAAACCAACTCCAACCTCCCATCCGCATCATCCTACACCAGTCTACACTCCACCCAAAAGGCGGTCTCCTCCTCCACCACCAGTTTACACTCCTCCAAAAACATCTCTTCCCCCCCACCATGAGAAACCACCAAATACGCCGCCATACGAATAGAAATCCCTGCCTCCTCCAAAGGTGGAAGTGAATCCCCCTCACCCTCACCCTCCTCTTGTGAGTCGTCCTCCACCCAAAGCTGTTCCTTTGTATCCACCTTCCCACTCTAAATCCCCGGTGTACCAACCACTTACGCATCACCACGGGCACAATTCTCCCCCTCCTCCATACTAGATGCCCTGCAAAACATGTAATAAGTTACCATATTCGCTGCATACTTCGTCTTTTATTATTCACTCGTCTATCATAGTAGGTGTTCTATCATAACTAACTGCTACAGTTATTTTCCTTCCTGTATCTTCAAACTTTGGATGTGTTGTGTAACTGCCACTTAGCTGATTGGGTTTGTTTATTTACTGCAGGATGATAACTTGGTGCTGGAAATTCAAAAACCCGGAAAAAGCTTGAGATAATATAATAAGTTGTTTAGCTTCACGCATTTGTAAACTCAGTATTAGTATTAGTGGAAAAGCTTAAAGTGTAAATAGTAGATCTTCATAAGGATTTTGTGTGTCATTCAATAATTGTGCTACCATTAATAATATAATAAAGCATCTCACCATATTTAATAACATCGAATTTGTTTTGGAATCCTATAGCTTTACGGTATGTTTTTCAAACAATAATAATTTCTGACTGCCTTCTTTATGGGAGTGTTCTGTGAAAGCGAAAACAAGAAATTTGCACATATTTAATTTTGGTGAATTTTATTTTACGCATCCCATGTCCATCCACATGATTTAATTCGATAATTTATCGTTCAATGCAGTTAAGGCACTGATGACAGCAGTTACCTATTCTCAGAATAATCCCGTTCCATAAATAAAAATATTCGTAAATGGGGAAGTATAACTTGCTCTTGCATTCATAAGATGTTAACTGAAATAATGTTCATGTTCATATATATATACCACTTTTAACATTTTTAATCTTTTATATATTTATTAATTTTGTGGGAGACCTCTTAAGGTGTATTATTAAGCCGTGCTTTATTCCATTGATTCAACAAACGCTGCAATTACTTTATAATCCAACAAATTAATATGAAAGCAGTATTTCAGTGTTTTAGATATATCAGACTTTCTAAAATCATACATGTTTAAATATTCGATGTAGACCGCAATAAGATCCAAGTTTGAGGTTTTTAAAGTGTGCGTCATATCTGTTTACACAGTTATGCAATGACTTTTGGAAAAAGGAAATTCTCTGCTGGACAATGGGCTGCGTTAGATCTTTTCAGAGGGTCCGTGATGGGCAGTAAACTTCCTTCATCCCTTTTTATTACGAAATATTTATCTCTACATTATTAATACAATTTCCCGAAAATTCATTCATTTATAATATGAATGTTTTAACCGCTTTTGGCTCTTAATTTTTTTTTTCTTTGATGCGTGAAAGAATGCACTTTTACCCTTTTGTTTGTGGCCCACATGGGGTCAACTCCCTTATCCATGGGGCTTTATAAATTCCCATGCTCTAAAGTGTTGTTTTGATTTATTTTTCTGTGAAAGGCCTCATTAAATCTGTATTCTGACTATCATTTTAAATTTTTAGAATAACACTAATAAATTCACGTTGCTCTAAATTTAACTATAAGTAGTTTTTAAGGAAGATTATTTAAAAAAAATTGACTACCTCATTTTTAATCACATCCCAATCTTTACTGTAAGGGTTACTATTAGTTTTGAATTTATAAAATCAGATATAATTACAAGTATTAGGTTAGTTTGGTGTAAATATTTTATATTATGGTCTCCTTCCTTAACACAATACTCTCTATTTTAGTCTCATTAAAATCTCCTCTTTTACGAAAATTTTGTTTAGATTTGCACTTAGTTTTTTCCTCATGAGAAGTAAGGTTTTGTCATGACCAACTCTCTAGACTTGGTATTGAAGGCTCTAAATATCAGACTTAATGATTGATTTTTACATAAATATCTTCCCAAAGACTTCATTTTCCCATTGTTGAACGTCTTATCTTAATTTTTTAAAATTACAAGCTACTATAAACATCATGGCGTTGCCTCCATGGACTGGTTCATTCCACTAGTATTTCATAAGGTGCGTGAGATTTTGATCCTTTAGCCACATTTTCTGATGCAAAAGTTCATTTCATAAGGAATTCTCTCTTTGGATAGTGAGAGAAATATCAAAATGGTTAGACGTTGAGAGTTTTACAATATCTGAGTGAATAACTTAGTTTTAATTTAACTAATGATTAGAGAGTTTTATAATATGAGTGAATAATCTAGTTCTGATTTAACTAATGATTAGAGAACAGAAATCTATCCACTCTTTCAATAGTGTTACCAAAATGAACACTTTTTTAAATTCCAAGTGAACGATCCAAATTTAGGCTCAATGCCCCAAAGATTATTTTCCACTAACAAATTCGATGAAGTTTAGCTTGGATTGAATATTTCTCTAAATCTCACCTCTTTTGTCATGATTTTTAAGAAAGCATTTGAAATCACCATCTAAAATAATATTTTCATCTTGAAAAAGAGTTTCAAACCAATGAAATTTCCTCCCACATTGTATGTTTTTTAATGGATCTTGAAGGAGCATACACATTAAGACTAAAAGGATGTATTCTCTTTGAGGGATGAGATCTTAAGGTGGATCAAATTTTTCCTAAAGTCCACAATTGAGAAATTAATAGAGTTTTAATGAAGATGACACAAAGTCCACTTAATTGATCCTCAGTTCTAATAGAAAATGATGTAAAGAGATGGAATAACTTTGGTCCAATTTTCTAGACACATACCTTAGTTTCTTGTATCAAAACAAAATATGGGATTTGGATTTGAACTTGTCATTTGAGTAACTTCTATTTGTCATGGGATTTGGATGAAACATATATTATAATATAAAAATATTTATAACTATGAATATTAAATTAATTCAAAAGAAAATTTTAAATATTCTTATTTATTATTTGAGGGGAAGTGCCAGTTCATAAATTAATTTAAAAGAAAATTTTAAATATTCTTATTTATTATTTGAGGGGAAGTGCCAATAATAGAAACTCTTATGTTTTGGGATTGACATTATCACCTAGGTTCCATCTAGGAAAATAAACTTTAATTTATTTTAAAGTTTAATTTTTTTTTAATCATTATTAACTTTATTTAATTTGGTATGCTTAGATACAAGGAAAGACCAAATTTGAATTAATTTAAATATTAAATTTAAAATATATGTAATTAAATTTATCTTTTATATTTTGATGTCATTTCTTTGTGTTAGATTTTAATGTGTATGTAATAATGTAGAGGTTGAGGTTTGATTTATTTTTATTAATCAAAAATAATGTTTTAATTAGTGAGATATTTAATAAAACTAATTTATATATGAAGTTATCATCTATGAGATCAAGTTTGACAATTCAATTTGATACCTCGATGTGCATATGTTAGTGATTAGGTATGTAGTCACTATGAGGTGTGTGAAGCTTGAATCAATGTCTCTATATAAATATGAATATATATTTTTATATCATTTTTTGGCTGACACTAATGTTAATTTTTTTTTCAATATATTTATTTGTGTCATAAACTTCTACAAAGGCTTCTAAGGTCACGATTTTTTTTTTGTGAAAGTTGTGTTTTTTTTCTAGAAGGTGGTATGGATTAGTATAATATCAAGGTCATATTATTAATTTTAATAACATAATTCATTTTTTGCATCTTCATTTTTTAATAGTGTTATGTTGTTTCATGGATTTTAATCACTCGCTTATTCTAAATAGATCTTTGTGAATGGTTTCTAGATTTTCTTGGAGTTTATGTAAAAAAAAGTTGTGTGTTTGAAGCATAGAATTTTTTAAATAATTTGATTCACATAAACTAGAGATTGATATGTACTTATTTTAAGTTAAATTAAATTCGAATCAAACCCCCTGTGTGACTGTGATGATAATATTTTATTTGTTTCAATCTTTTTACTAACACTAGTGTCAATGTGTTTTATAAATAAATATATTCTTGTAATAAAATTTTGTATAGGTATTTAGGGTACTAATTTTGTTCTTGTTAAAGTTATGTTTTGTAACTCTAAATATTCAATGTTAGCATCAAATTAATTAAATATCAATCGTTTATTACCAAAAAAAATGGATTTTTATTTTTTATAGTGTTATGTTGTTTGATGGCACAAAACCATTCACTTCATGTAAATAAATATATGCGAATGGCTTATGGGTCTTATTAGTGTTTATGTTAAAATAGGATTTTGGTTTATAACATTGTGTTTCTTATAGATCAATGTGCATAAACAATATATTGGCATGAAACCATATGAAGGTAACATATGTCGGAATAAATATTGATGCCTTTAAGTAGTGCCTTGGAAACACACTAAATTGTAAATGGTGGCATGTGATATAATTATTTACATTGAAGGGTTTTAGGAGGTTATTATGAAAATGTCTATTGTTAAACCTCTTAGTATTGATTTGTTTATTTGTGAGTTTTATTGAGAGTTATGTCATAAAATGAATATAGATTTGTATAGAGTCTACGTAAAAGATAATAAAATTAAATATTTTTTAAAACTTATCAATTATGATAATATCAAATTCATTGCCAAATATTGACCAGATTTATAGCATATTAAAAATTGGTGTCTAATTTTGATCTAACAAGGATAATCTAGTAGTGTGTGAGTTGAGTGCTATAAGTGGGAGGTATTAGGGTCCATTCCCTAGGATGACACCTATATAGTATCATTCCCAAACTAGGCTCTAGTGGGTTAGCCATGAGGGTGCCCCATATGGTTGATTAGTTGGCTCATTGTTAAATGTGATGGGGTTTAGTATGTGGCATGAAACTTGTCTTCAATGTGACAAGGTGAGTCCATGGATTAGGATACTCTTCATAACCTATTCTAGATTTGGTTAAATAAATAATAAAATTCTCTTGAAAACAAGTTCTAAAATTGGATCATATACCCTATCCTTTGTGGATCCTTACAATTACCAAAAAAATACCCCATTTTTATAATTCATTACAAAAATATCCAAATTTTCTATAATAAGAGTGCCTTGTGTTGGATTAGATACAATATTATAGAAAAATCCATATAGATTCATTCTCAATTGATCATATTCATGCCTTACTTTTTTTTAAATTCAGTTTCTACTCATGTTGAACATATTGGGCATGTGTCATACATAGTACTATCCAAATTTAACAAATACATGATGGGATGTTGTCTAGATGATAGTGGTCCCTACTTGGATTATTTCATCCAATGAATCCATCTTATACCATTTACTTATATAATCCTATAGATCTCCATGACACACATTTATGATTTCATCCCACTATCCTTTAAATCTCCATGCCCTAGATTTCCAATTTCATCCCACCATGCTTAAGTTAATTTTATGTTTTACCATAACTATTATCCTTGTAATACAAAGAGAAGTAGTTATAAAGCCATCATTTTAGGTCAAACTATTTCAATGTCATGCATTGAATATGGGTAGTATTCAATCACAAGCCTCAAGACATGTAGTGCCTTTGGATCCATAATTTAAATATCTTGTAATTTACCAAGTGTAAATTTAATAAACCAAAATAAAACTCTTAAAAAGTAAACCTAAAAATTTATTTAATTATCAACATTTCAAGTATGTGTCTTTGGATCTTTTTGACCCTTAAACTTCAAGTGTTAAATATATAACATTAATAAATAGAAGAAGACCAAGTAAACTAATTAATAAAAATGATATGTTATTTAGAATAGAACAAGGTCAATAAGTAATCCTTACTAATTAAATTTCCAATAATTATAGACATTAGATGACATTTGAAAAAAATATCTACTCAAGTCAAAGCCTAGTTCTATTATACCCCCTGCATTTATCAATTTATAATGTTCAACTTGATTGACATCCATGGTATCAATGAAATGAAGATCCAATAACTTGTAAAGTGTGTTCATTTTTCTTATTTGTTTGTGCATGGTTATAATGAAAGTTTCGGTGATGCAAGGATTCCTCAGCTTAAAATCAACATTGAAAAAAAATTTTACTTATTAATATAGAATGTTTAGGCCATGTTAAATAGAGATTGTAATATAAATAATTTGATAACAGTTAAATGTAGTTCAATATTGAGTTTTAGTTAGTGTTATGAAATAAAATAAATTATATAACTTTTTTTTTAAATTTAATTGAAATCTAAAAAATGACTTTAATTTTTTGAATGTTTCTGTATATTACTATGAAATACTTTCTAAGCATCAAATTTAAAATTTCACTGCTATACTTAATATTTAAAAAGTATTAGAATTTTATATATGAAATCTTTCCATAATATTATAATATTGCAAACAAAATCTTAAATATTTATCTCTTATATAATGGTAAAAGTTTTTATTGAAAGGACAACAATAATAAATTTGTGAAATTACCAATGGATTAAAAATTGATGATTTATAACAAATAAAAGCCAAAAATGTCAACTTAATATTTATTTTTGCCTTCAACATTATATTTATTTCATTGTAGTTAGACATTGATTAATTTTTCTGCCTTTTGCCTTTACTCTTCTCAAATATCATTTCACCCCTACATTTTTCAATTATAAGGGGCTCAAATTTATACATTCTTGATTACTTAGTCACATGAATTCATTCACTATGAAAAAGAATGAATATTTACAAAATATTTACCATAACATGATTCACCAATTACATAAGATTCTAATATTTTATGAATCATGGCATGCAAATAAGGAAAAATACTCCTACAATAATTCATTTATTTTATGTAGTCCAACCTCCCAATGTGCGTTAATGAACATTTATGTAGTCATCTCCAAGTGTTGAAGTAATGGAGAAAGGATGCCTATAATTTTAAATAAATTATTTAGAATTTGATATCATTTTAAATTTAATAATTTAAAAATAAATATTGAAGGTGCTTACAATTCAAAAGCTGAGACTATTTTTCAAGATATATTGTAATTTTTTTATGTATTCATATGTAAGTACTAACATTATATATATATATATATATATATATATATATATATATATATATATATATATATATATATATATATATAATTTCTTCCTAATAATTTTCAATGATATGTGTTTTTTTCCAAAATTAATTTCCCACTTTTAATATTCTTAAATAGTAATATCCAAGCATGAAGAACCTTACAATATCGATTGATTTTCAATGTAAAATTTGAAGATGTAATTGATTGATTACCAAAAGTATAAGATCTTAATGTAATAAAAGATTAAGCTTAAAAATATGTTTCTTATTTATTTTTTTAATATAAATTATGTCTAATTATTAAATTAACTTGCGTCTAGAAATCGGTATTTTATATAAATGCTTAATTTTTGATTTGGTCTTCAAGGGTGTATACACATTTATTTATTTAATCTAAACCATTGAGGTGTGACTAATGTAAGTGTAACCTTAATGATAAGGTAGTTTAAGACCTTAACGCACTATTTTGGTCATATTTATACAACCATAAGGATATTTCATGTATGATTAGTTTGAAATCATTAGATAAGAGTGAAGATTTAATGAGATAACCACAACTTAAGTTTGGGAGGAGTTGTCTTGTGTGAGCCCATAATTAATAATTCCTAGGATCATATATTAGAGTATGAACCATAATATGGATATGATGGGGTTATTTATTTAGAGTCTCCTACAAAGAAAGAGGTAGGGGACTCACATAAGAATTGGTCAAGGCACTTGAACTATATTGGGTGTGATTTTTATTTCCAGAGGAAGCACACCACCTACTCCTAGTAGAAAGAAAGTGTTTTTCATTAACATGAAGCCACCTATGATAATCCTCAATGATTGAATGTAACTCATTAGAACTCATTTATGAAAATGGGTCATCCTCACCCCTAACAGGTGAATGAAAATTAGGCTCAAGTCTTGGGGAGGTATCCTTAGACAAGTAATGCTCAAACTTGTGGAACCCATTAGTTACATATTTTCCAATATTATTCCCTATATAACATGAGAGTGTCAAGGTTAGTATGGTCGGTTGAGGTAACCTTCTAAGGTTCCATAGTATCCATGGTTTTCCATTGCATCCTTAGCTTGCTCATGAGTGAGATCAGGGACAAAACCTTGAATCTGATGGAATTAGCATCCCAAAGGTGGGATGCTAGCCATGGATGAAATCAAAAAATAGAAACATGGTAGATAACATAAAATGTAATTGGTCAAATATCCAATAAGGAGAAGGACACAAAACTAAAAATAAGATCACACAACTAGAGAGAGAGCCAAAAAAATATTGAAAGAAAAGCCTTGGAGCTATTAGAGGGGGATTGACTAAGGGATTTGTAAGGAGGATAGAAATAAAATGAGACTTTATGTTTTGTCCCACTAGGTATGCAAAAATGTATCTTCAAGAATCTTAATGGAACCACCTATGTTTAGCAAGGTACTAAAGCAAACCACTAAGAGGCTAGAAGGCTCAAGGCTTATGTGGGCTATAAGAGATTTATAGTGGCTATTTAGTTTGTCAGCTTGGATGAAGCTATAGATAGACTTTTGAAATAGGTTGGGAATAATATGATTAGGAACATAAAGGATGAAATTATCTCTAGTAGATCCAACCACAGTGACACAAGTAGCTAAGACTAGACTATTGATTGCATATAAATTATGGAAACAAAAATATTGAATAAAGAGAGCTAACAAATGAATGTAAATATAGATTCAAAGGCACTTTAAGGCCAAATAAAATATTTTTTAATCAATAAATATTTTTTCAATAAGAGGTTCAATAGCATGCTTAATATAGGTTTGATCTATCTTTCGAATTCAACACTATTATTTTCTAACAATTTAATGTTCCAGCTTTTCAAGATAAAGAGATTATTTAAGTAAGTTGTCTAGTTAATTTTGAGCATGTAGAGTCCTACTACGCAATTAAAATTTTTAAAATTAAACTGTAACATATAATGGAAAATATTTCAAGTAATGAAGATATCTTGTAACTACATATGAATGCATAAACTTAATAAACTATTCAGAAAAATGCATAAAATAACTAAATCACTAAAAAAAATCAAACTCTACCATATATATTACATGAAACAATGTATTTTAACTTTTCATAAAAAAATTTGCTTAGATCTAGCTTAAATAAGATGTGTATATGTTCTACCAATCAAGAATCTGAGCTAAGAAGTAATGTAGGAGGAAGACAAAGCTATGTACAAGCAAAAGTCCAAACCAAAATATAAGAGAAAAGGAGGAGGTGAAGTAAGAACTTTAAATGGTGTAAGAGATCCAACCAAGTGTACAAATCAGGTGCAATGTCATATGTATAAGCTAGAAGTAAACCATAAGGAAGCAAGAACATCTGAGAGCAGTAATGGAATTTCCAAACAAATGTGTATAAATGTATGGGATCCTTTGTCACTAATCAAGTTCAAGAGTGTCAACAATGAATCAAGAGAGATTTAAAAAGGCATGATAGTCAACAGAGGGAAGAAGCATTAAGAGAGAAGGTGGAGAGAGAGAAGAGAGAGGATGTCCCAAATTGGGATGACTAGGGTCTGTAGTCTACATACGAGTTAATGTGTAATCATAAGGAGTAGTAGGGTCACAAGAAGTATGATTACATATACCTCATTAGGCCTTCTATGTTTATATTTTTCATGTCAAAATTTCACCTCCAGTTTATTGACACAAACACATGTTATTAAAATCCAAGAGATAAAACATAGGTTTTTAATAAATGATAAGTATAAAATAAATTGGTGTAAATAGAGGCCAAACATAAAATAAATTAAATAATAAGAGATCCTAAATCATACAGATTATTTTAATATTTTAAATCTATGTAATGAGTATGATAAATCAACATAAACAATGTGTTGATATTATTAACAAAAAATGTTGTACTTATCAAGAGGTAGATAGGCTACCTTCAGCCCCTTTGATTATGGAAAATTGGACCTTCCCACATGACAATGTTAGATATATATATATATATATATATATATATATATATATATATATATATATATATATATATATGTAGAAAACATGTTCAAACTAGAAATTTATATAAGCCTACTATATACCCTCTAATCCTTTTAAATACACTTGGTATGTAAACTTGTTATCACATTATAGGAAAGATGGAGTTCACAAGAATGATGATCTTTACTTACAATTTGTTGGTGATTTTGATAGCAACAAGCATTTGGGCTGTAATTCTATCAGATGTGACAAACCATGATAATAGTTAGCCTTCAAATCCATAATATTATAAGTCTCCTCCTCTATCAGTCTACTAACACTCACTAGTTACTAAGCCTCCTATTATGGCTAAACCACCCTCAGTCCATAATAAGCTTCCTCTAAATCCTCTATCTCCTCATCATTACATTTATAAATCCATACTATTCTACATTTGACCAAAAGACGATCTCTTCCTCCACTATCAGTTTACACTCATCCTAAAACATCTCCTCCTCCCTACCATGAGAAGCCACTAATTACAACACCATAAAAATACAAATTCCCACCTCCTCCTCCAAGTCACCCTCCAATTGTGAGGAGTCCTCCTGCTAAAGTTATTTCTATGTATCTACCTCCCCACTCTAAATCCTTGATGTACCAACCACCTACACATAATTATGTTTACAAGTCTCCCCCTCCATATATCTAATAAGGTAACATATTCATTACACACTTGGTCTCTTATTATTCACTAGCATATTATCATAGGTGTTATATTATAACTAACCACTACAATTATTTCCTTTCCAGTATCTTCATGCTTTGGATGTGTTGTGTAACTACCACTTACTTGACTAGGTTTCTTTATTTACTATAGGATTATAACTAGCTATTGGAAATTGAAAAACAAGGAAAAATCTTGACATGATATAATAAGTTATTTATCTTCAAGGATTTTTAAGCATATTATTATTGAGAAAAATTAATCTCTAACATGCTATTTAAAACTATGCTTTTTCATTAACTACCCCTCTTGAAAAACCATTAATGACTGTAATTCTCATCTACAAAATAATGAGATGAATATTTAATATTTCCCCTTCAATTAAAATCTAAAAAAGTAGAATTAGTCAATGTCGTAAGGATAAGGAAGTAATTAAATAACCTATGTTATATAATAAAGTGATTAATACTAAATCCTAAACCAGGGAAGAGAATCCATGAAGGCATAATCATGTATGTTATCAATAAAATAGAAATAAATTCCAAATTTAATGAATTCAAACTCCAGGAGTACAAGAAGGATAATTAGAGTGTGAGAACATCTTGTAGTCTTGGAATGGTCAAAGGAGCATGCATGGCAAAAAAATTATTTTAAAAGTGAAGAAAATATAGGAGTATATGACATGGACATTTTTGTGACTATAGAAATTCCTCTTTAGAATTAGTTTATTAAACATTTTTGAGGTATATAAAGCCAGAGGGCTCAATTTACATAAATAAAAAAGAACCCATTTTTGCATGATACTAACCGAAGCCTCTTTTCTTTGCCTTTGGAAATATTTAAATACTTGTATCAAAAAGCACGAGTCCATGTAAGACCAAGTGGAGGATATAAGATTTGTTTTAGAATTAAAATAAACATCATAATAAGAACTAGTGCCAATAATGAAATATATTATGGAGTGATACTAAATTATAGAATAAGGGGATTAATAGTTGGGACTAGTAAATTTTGGGTCTCATTTATTTTATATTATGTTATCTCTTAACATAGAATTTTAGATTTTGATAGTTTACCATTTTAAAATTTAAATAAGTCATTTAAGAGGAAATTATATGTTGTTTGAAGTTATATGATAATTCTTACATTGATATGTCATTATTTATTGATTTTATAACTGTAAAGGTAGTTAGAAATAAAATGTTTAATAATTTTTATAAATTTTACCAATAATAAAATATAAATGAACATTTTTTTATATTAGCTTAAAAATTTATTCACTTACATACGCTGTAAAATTAACATGGGACAGATGTTAATAAAAAATTAAGGGCCATATTGGAAGATGCATAGGTGATTAATATATAATGGTAGATCACATTGTATGATGTGTGGATCATTAATATTCAATGATAGGCCATATTGATGTATTCTTGATAGGATTTATTTCTATTAATATACCAAGTTAGCGTTGACATGCACATCCTTTTTAATTTTTATTCTATTTTTTGTGTTCATGGTGCTTTTTAGATACATCACATTTGAGTCAGATTTTACTTATATGTTTATGGTGGGACTCATTATTTTTATTCACATACCAATACAACTTACTGGTTTTGTATATAACTATATCATTTTTTCAATCCAATGGCCATGTTGGAACACACTGGTATCATTAATAAGCAATGAAGTATCATAGTGGAAGAGGATTTTGTTTCTAACATGAACAAACCATTTTTGAAGACATACGATAGCCTTTCTTCATTATTTTGGTATGTTGATGCCTCCATGTGAACCATCTTTAACCTTTTTGATGTGCCTTTTTCAATTCACTCTCCCCAAAATGTCATGAAACCCAACATATTATTATTATTATTATTATTATTATTATTATTATTATTATTATTATTATTATTGGAATTGGTTTTACATGAATTTACATCTTAGAAAATTTTAATGTTATGTTCATGGTGACTCTAAAGGTCTTTATTCACATATTAGTAAATTTTATCATTTTTCATCATTATTATATAATGAAGGGTCATGTTCAAAGACGTGTGGTAGGATTTATTTTAATTAATGTGGTTATTTAATGTCATCAATTATAAACTCTACAACATGTTCAATATGGTTTCTTCAAGTCACTCTCCGCTAAATGTCATGGAAGTCAATTGCCTCTTTTACATAATGTATCAATTCAAAGATATTATATTATCACCATGTTATAGGGTTTAAACATTACCAACAAATGAACCCACATTGTTGGCATGTTTTTATTCACATATGGCTTAAGATTTGATGGTATTTGGATGGAATCCTTGGACGTTTTCATTCACATAAAAATAAATGTTATTATTTTTTTATCAAACTTAATTATTTTTTAAAATCATGTTGTTGAGTTATTTATATTTGTGACATATTTGTATTTTCTTATATTAAAGTTTCATAGTAATCTTGCTCAATGTGTCATATTCAAATTTCACTCACTCATAATATGTGTGAGATGAATGGTGATTGAACCCAAATCCCTTTATGTAAAATACATTGCTTAATAGATATTTTAGATTTCACATGTAAGATAGATGAAACATTGCATTCGTTGAACAACCTATAAATCAAACATATGCTAGTAAACACTTATTAGTATGTAGATGAGAATAGTGAAGTTTTACCATCACATACTCGCAAATATTATTGTCTTTGTACGCAAATTAAGATTATTATTCACATACCATTAAATTTTGAATCATATTTATTAAACCAAATCCTTTTTTGAATTCATGTTATTGTATTATTGATATGTTGATGTGAATTAAATTTGGTGTGTTATTCATTATCATTTTTAACATTATAAATATTCCTTGTCATAGGTATTGTTGATGTATCAAATAATATTTTCAATATTAAAAATATGAATGACTAATAAAAAGACATTAATTGAAAATAATATATCACTAAAAAAAATATGTATTCATAAAATGATTTGGTTTGATAGCAAAACAATAATATTTATTTCTATGTCAGTGAAGAACTCAGGTGTGCTTAGCTAGAAAAAGAGTATTAAAAAATTGGAGACTCATTAAATGAATTTTAACTTGAGACTTTACTTCCGAAATAATAAAATTTACATCTGACACTCTGCACTTCTAAATTAATAAAACTCAAATCTGACACTCTAGAATTAAAACATTAGTTACTATAGACATTTTCATTTATGGATAAATTGTATATAATCAACTAATTTTGAAATTTGAAATTTGAATTTTGTGAGAATGACAAAGCTTAAAAATGTATGAAACTTCACTTTTTTAGGTACACACAATTAATGAAGGAGGTTAGATTTTGATTTTTTTATATATAGATCCAAATATTTAAAATTTAAATTTCATAAGATATAATAAAATTTAGGTACACCATTTATAATTTTATATAACATGGGATATTTGATATTATATCTTATATAACATACAATCATATATAAAAATTGACAATTTAGCACTCGATTAATTAATGAAATTGGTGTATTGTTAAATGTTTACACCTAAAACTACTACATAAAGTTATAATGTTTTCAAAAGTATATTTATTTTTAAATATGATATACATTTTTTTAATGTCATGGTATTTATTTATTTTTTTATAATATGTATGTAATATTTAAAATATATATCCAAATTTTTTATATTATTTATTCAAAAAAATATAAGACAATATAATATATATGTTAATTTTATCAAAATTACATAATCACTTAAAGAATCCCTTCATAATAGGGGTCACAAATATTGGAACCTATCTAATAATTTATCCCCTTTCCCTAATGTGTGAAAATTGGATGTCATGACGTGGTTAACAAATAATATAAGTAATGAATATTATTATGTATTTAATTGATGTAACAAAGAAATATGACTAAGCAAGAATAAAAAGGTTATTTGTTTTGGTCTTCACCTATGAAAAGTATATGCAATGTTATTATAAAATAATATTTGAATTTTTTATTAGGTTATATTAACATAATGAGACGTCAACCACTCACTCATATATGACAAGGTGGCCTAAGACCTTAATGCACAGTGTTGGTCATATTCTCCAACCACAAGAATATTCCTTATATGGCTAGTTTGAAAGCATTAAGTAAGAGTGAAGGTTTAATGAGATAACCACAACCCAATATTGGGAGGTGTTACCCTATGTCAGCACATAACCCTTAGGTCTTAGGATCATAAATTACAGTTTAACAAATTAAGACTATGTCAAAAAAATGGTGAACATGTTTATTGAGAGATGGGGTCATTCACTTTATCCAAGTATGATTATTGTAAATAGAGAAAAAAAATCTGGTTTTGGAATAATTCAAGAGAGGGTGATACACGTTAATATCAATGTGGGGTCAAATTTTATTAAACTTCTTTAAAATGTTTTATATAAATGTTACACATGCAAAGTGAAATTATGAACATTAAGACAATCACATAGGGTTTGACCACTTTATGGCATTCTTATTAAAGAGTTCACATTAATATAACCTAATAATTTTCATGTTTATATGTCTCATTTAAATGGTGGTAAGTAAATAAAGATCCTTACTTATGAATAAATACACCCTTGAATGGTTGTATGGTATTTTTTACACTTTACGACTTCAAACTCTAATGATAATTATAATCGTAAGAAATAATAATGTAATTAGATTTAACATATTTATTTAAATTAAATCTCAAAATTTCATATATTATATTTTAGACTTTTAATTTTGATTATTCATAATTTTATTTGAGATATAAATGAATTATTAATTATTTAATATAAATTACTTTTATTTATATAAATTCTTTAAAATATATATATATATATATATATTTAAATTATTCTTATTTATTTATTTATTTGTTAATTAATTATATTAATTATATTTTTTAATAAAATTTTTGAGAGAGATTTGAATACTTTCTTTTTAGTTTACAATGTTGGGAAAAAAAACTCAAATTCAAATCTCTAGTCCAATCCAAAGGTAGTCTGCAAGAGTTTTTAGTGTGAGAGAATCTTGAGTAGGTTTTGAATGGGATGATGGGTCTAAAGGATGGGAAGAGGAGACTATTTAATTTACTAATAAAACCATAGTAGAAGTTAGCTCATCTTTATGTCAATGCCAACGGATGTGGAAGGATTTCAACTCTATCTTCATCTGACTTTGGGTCTAGGGTGCTCAAAGAGTTCCTAAACCCTATGTTGTTAAACATGCCAATCAAGGTGACTATTGAACCTACTAGGTTTGTGGGAAAGGAAAAATAGAATATCTTCTCCTTGCCATATATTCTTATGACATCACCAACCTTAAATCTATCTTCTAATACAACCAATACACCAATACTTGCTTGCCAAGATGTTTTTCCATGTGTGTAGCTGGTAAAAAAGATGGTTAATACTTTCATGGCTAATATTGGTGGTCTTTCCTCCCCTCCTCACCTATCTATCAACTCACCTAATACTTAACATGTTACTTCCTTCGCTTAGGAGTGATATCAAAATGGGCTATACTCATTATGTCAATATGGGGAATCCATTCCATGTATACAATAACTTATTTAAGGCTAGGTTATCCTTTGGTCATGATGGTCATATTCCCTCTATGATACTATTAAAATTTTTAATTATGTATCTTCCATCCCCTATTCCAAGCTTTGACTCACTGTCCTTCTTATTGGATGACATAATGGTTTCATTTTCTTATAATATCTTAGAGGTTGATTTTTAGATCATTCTATTCAAGATATGAAGTTAGACATTGGTTATAGGTTCTTATTTAGAAAATGGGTGGGCTCCCCAATCATGCATTCTGCACTTATCTAGTGGGTTTTTTTGATATGGGAGTCTTTCAAAAAAATTAATTTATCTTTACTCAATCATGGTTTCATTCAAGTTGAGTTTTGTTGTGCTAATAATAAGGATTATATGTAGATGGCAAACCCCTAGCTCTCTAGTAAAATCTAGATCTTTCTCTATCACTAGTTACCCTTATTTGATCTTGAAAAGGAATCAAATTTTTTTCTCCCCTATGGATCAAACTATGTAATATTCTACCTATCTTTAGGAATGATGAGCACTTTATAATGTTGGTTGACTAGGTGGGTGATTTTGTATGGCTATATGAAATCTCTATGCGTAAAAGGTTTTTTAGAATTTATGCACTAGTTGATCTATCTAAGGATACCATATGAGAATAGAGCCTAATCCTCTTGGAGATTCAAACCTTCCTCCTTTGATGATGAACAAATATACTTCTTCCTTTTCTCTAATTATAAATTTTAAAGATCTAATGGACTCAATAGCGAAGAATAAAGGTTGAAGAATGGAGGTAGAAAGACTTAGATAGGATGTAGTGGAAGAAGTAAATGGTGTCTCTAAATATATAATGGAAGGTATTCTCTCATGCTGTGGAATAAAAATATTAATGACTGGTTAATCGTCAACATATTCTCACTTTATTTGATTTTTTGTACAGTTCAACACATTTAGATTTAGTGGTGTTGTGCTGAGCGTCAGTGTAGATCCTTATTTTTGATAATTTATTTGTCAGCCCTCTACGTGTTCTCTAGTAGAATGTTGGTCAGCTTATTTCTTGTTGATAGTGTTTTTGGCTACTGGTAGTTATTGTTGTCATCTTTGGTTACTGAAGCCTTATTGTTTCTATTAGTCCTTTAGTGTATTATATCATTATAAATGACTTAGGATTTGGTTTCCATGTCTTATTAGATGGAATAATTTGATCCAATTTTATGGACATGTAGCTTAGTTTCTTGTATTAAAACAAAATATGGGATTTGGATTTGAATTTGTCATTTGAATAACCTCTATTTGTCATGGGATTTGGATATATAAGATATTATAACATTAAAATATTTATAACTACGAAGACTAAATTAAATCAAAAGAAAATTTTAAATCTTTTTATTTATTATTCGAGGAGAAGTGCCACTAATACGAACTCTTATTTTTTCAAATTCACATTATTACTTAGGTTCCATCTAGGAACATAAAAGTTAATTTATTTTAAAGTTTAATTTATTTATTTTAGTCATTATTATATTTATTTAATTTGGCATGATTGGATATAAGGAAAGCCAAAATTGAAATTAATTTAAAATATATGTAAATAAATTTATCTTCTATATTTGATGTCATTTCTTTATGTTAGATTTTGATGTGTATATAATAATGTAGAGGTCTAGGTTTGATTTATTTATTTTAATCCAAATTAATGTTTTAATTAATGGAATATTAATAAAAATAATTTATACATGAACTTATCATCTATGAGAGGAAGTATGATAATTCAATTTGATATCTCAATGTGCATATGTTAGTGATTGAGTATGTAGTCTCTATGAGGTGTGTCAAGATTGAATCAGTGTCTCTACATGAATGTGAATATATATTTTTATAACATTTTTTGGCTAACACTAATTCTTTTTTTTTAATCAATACATTTATTTGTGTCATAAAATTCTACGAAGGTCTATAGCGTCATAATTTTTTTCTTGTGAAAGTTGTGTTTTTTGACTAGAAGGTGGTCGGGATTAGCATAATATCAAGGTTATATTATTACTTTGAATAACACAAATCCTTTTTTGTGTCTTCATTTTTTTAATAATGTTATGTTTTTTGATGTATTTTAATCACTTTCTTATTATAAATATATCTTTGTGAATGGTTTTTGGATTTTCTTGGAGTTTATGTAAAAAAAGTTTGTGTTTGAAGCATAGTATTTTTTTTAATAGTTTGATTGACATAAACTAGTGATTGAGATGTACTTATTTTAAGGTAAATTAAGTTATAATCAGACCCCTTGTGTGACTATGATGATAATATTTTATTTTTCTCAATATTTTTACTGACGTTGGTGTCAATGTGTTTTACAAACAAATTTTTTCTTGTCATAAAATTTTGTATAGGTCTTTACAGTAATAAATTTTGTTCTTGTTAAAGGCATGTTTTATAACTCTAAAGTATTCAATGTTAGCATCAAATCAATTAAATATCAATCACTTATTAACAAAAAAAAAATCTATTTATTTTTTTATAGTGTTATATTGTTTGATGGCACAAACCACTTACTTCTTGTAAATAAATATATGTGAATGGATTATGGATGTTATTAGGGTTTTGTAAAAATAGTTTATCAAGTTATAACATTATGTTCTTAATAGATCAATGTGCATAAAAAATAGATTGGCATGAAACCATTGGAAGGTAACATATGTTGGATTCAATATCAATGCCTTTAATTAGTGCCTTGAAATCACACTAAATCGTAAAGGGTGGCATGCGATATTATTATTTACACTTAAGGGATTTTGGAGGCCATTATGCAGATGTTTATTGATAAAGTTCTTAGTATTGATGGTTGAGTTGTATTAAGAGTTATGTCATATAGGGAATATATATTTGTATAGAGTCTACATAAAAGATATTAAAATAAAATATTTTTTAAAACTTATCAATCATGACAATATTAAATTCATTCCCCAAATATGGCCAAGATTTATAGCTTATTCAAAATTAGTGTCTAATTTTGATCTGACAAAGAGAATCTAGCAGTGTGTGAACTGAGTGCTAGATGTGGGTGGTATTGGCATCCATTCCCTAGGATGACGCCTATATAACATCATTCCAAAACTCGGCTCTAGTGGTCATCCATGAGGGTACCGCATATGGTTGACTAGTTGGCTTATTTTTAAATGTTATGGAGGTTAGTATGTGGCATGATACCTATGTTTAATGTGACAAGGTGAGTCAATGGTCCATGGATAAGGATACTTTTCACAACCAATTCTAGATCCAGTTAAATAAAGCCTATTAGTGAAAAAAATTAACTTCTATTAATAGGTCAATAGTATCCTTAGTTAGGAAAAAAATAAAAGATAATTCAACATGGTTTAAATGACCACCAAGGTGGCTAAAATTGAACTTTGATGGTGCTTCTAGTTTTAATCTGAGAGCTTCAACCACTAGTTATCTTATAATAAATTGCAATGGATATCTTATTAAAGTGGCATCCCTAAAACATTTTTATGGGACCAATAATGAATCTAAAGCTCAAGCTAAATCCAAAGCTCTAAAAATATATAATAAATTAGTAGTGTTTTGACAAAATAAAGTGCACAGAAATTTTGTATGTCCATTTATATTATTATATACATGGTTGATATTATTCCTTTTGAGAATATTATTCTCAATATTTATCATTCCCCCTAAAAATGTCTCAAAAACGAGTTCTAAACTTGCATCATATACCCTATCCATGGTGGATCCTTGCAACTACCCAAAAAATACATCATTTTTAGCATTCATTTAAGAAATATCCAAAATTGCAATAATAAGGGTGCCCTGTGTTGGATTAGATACAATATTATAGAAATATCCATCTAGATTCATTAACAATTAATCTTAATCATGTGTTCCCTTTTTATAATTAAGTGTCTACTCATGTTAACCTTATTGGGCATGTGTCATAAATAGTACTATCCAATTTCAACTACTACAAAATAGGATGTTGTCTAGCTGAGAGTGTTCACTACTTAGATTACTTCATCTAATAAATCCATCTTGTACCATTTACTTGGAAAATCCTTTAGATTTCCATATCCCACTTTTATGAATTCATCCCACCAAGGTTATAGTTAATTTTACATTTTAATAGAATATTATCCTTGTAATACAGAGACAAGTAGCTATAAATCCATCATTTTAAGTCAATTTTTTTCAATGTCATACATAGAATATAGGTAGTATTTAATTAGAAGCCTCAATAAATGTAATGCCCTTAGATCCAAAATTTAAAAACATTGTAATTTACCAAGCGTAAATTGAATAAACACAAAAAAAAGTTTCTTGAAAAGTAAACCTATAAATTTATTTAATTATCAGTGTTTCCAGTATGTGTCTTTGGATCTGGTTGACCCTTGAAACTTTAAGTATTAAATATTTAACATTAATAAATAGAAGAAGACCAAGTAAACTAATTAATTAAAGTGATATGTTATTTATAATATAATAAGGTCAGCAGGTAAAGTTTTCTAATTGAATTTCCACTTACTATAGACTTTAGATGACATTTTGGAAAAAAATCTATTTAAGTCAAATCCTAGTTTCGTTATACCTCCTACATTTAACAAGTTATAATGTTCAACTTGATTGATGTCCATGGTATCAAGGAAATGAGGATCCAATAACTTTTAAAGTGTGTTAATTTTGCTTAGTTGTCTATGCATGGTTATAATAAAAGGTTCATTAATGCAAATATTACTCATCTTATAATCAACATTAAAACAAAATTTTACTAGTTAAGATATAATATTTAGGCCATGTTTAATAGATATTGTAATATAAACAATTTGATAACAATTAAATGTAGTTCAGTATTGAGTCCTACTTAGTGTAATGAAATAAAATAAATGGTATTAACCTTTGTTTTAATTGAAATTTAAAAAAGACATTAATTTTTGGAATGTTTCTATATATTACTATGAAATACTTTCTAAGTGTTGACTCTATTACTTCATTTCTATACTTAATATTTAGAAAGTATTAAAATTTTATATGTGAAATCTTTTCACAATATTATAATATTTCAAACAAAATCTTCAATATTTATCTCTTATATAATGGTAAAAGTTTTTATTTAAAGGATAATAATAACAAATTTGTGAAATTACCAATGGATTACAAATTGATGATTTGTAATAAATAAAAGCCACAAATGTCAATTTAATATCTATTTTTGCCTTCAACTTTATATTTTTGTCATTTTAGTTAGACATCAATTAATTTTTCTGTATATCCTTCACTCTTCTCAAATATTATTTCACCCTACTCTTTTCAATTATGCAAGGCTCAAATTTATACATTGTTGAGTACGTATTCACATGGATTCAATGACTATGAAAATGATTGAATATTTACAAAAACTTTACCATAACATGATTCAAAAATTTCATAAGTTGATAGTATTTTATGAACCATGACATGTATATAGGGAAAAAAATACTCCTATAAAAATTCATTTTAATTATGTAGTCCAACCTCCCAATGTGTATTAATGAACATTTATGTAGTCATGTCTAAGTGTTGAAGAAATGGACAAAGGATACCTGCAATTTTCAACAAATTATTTAGAATTTGATGTCATTTTAAATTCAATTATTGAAAAAGAAATATTGAAAGTGCTTACCATTCAAAACGCGAGACTATTTTTTGAGATATAATGTAATTTTTTTTAGTGTGCATATGTAAGTACTAACATTTTATAAATATAAAATTTCTTCTTAAAAATTTTTAATGATAATTGTTTTTTTCCAAAATGAATTTCCCACCTTTAATATTCTTAAAGATTAATATCTAAACTTGAAAAACCTTACAATATCTATTGATTTTCAATGTACGATTTCAAGATGTAAATGATTGATTATAAAAAGTATTAGCTCTTAATGTAATAAAATATTAGGCTTAGCAGTCTAATTATTTAGTTAACTTGAGGCTAAAAATTAGTATTTACTATAAATGCATAATTTTTTATCTTGTCTTCAAATATGTATACACATTCATTTATTTTAATCTAAACCATTGTAGTGTGACTAATGTAAGTGTAACCTTAATGATAAGGTAGTTTGATACCTTAATGCATTATTTTGGTCATAATTATACAACCATAAGGATATTTTTTATATTATTAGTTTGAAAGAATTAGATAAGAGTCAAAGTTTAATGAGATAGCTAAAACTTAAGATTGGAAGGTGTTGTCTTGTGTGAGTCGATAATTTTTAAGTCTCACAATCATAAGTTAGAGTATGACCCAAAACATAGACATGAGAGGATTATTGTTATAGAGACTCCTATCGAGAAAGAGGTGGGGGACTCACACGAGGACTAGTCAAGGCACTCAAACTAGATTAGGTACGATATCCATCTCTAGAAGAAGCATACCTCCTAGTCCTAGGGGAAAAAAAGTATTATTTATTCACATGAATCCACCAATGATAATTACATGTGATTAAAAGGACCTCATTGGGCCTCAATTATGAAATGGGGTCATCTTCACCCCTAATAGGTGAATGAAAATTAGGCTCGAGTCTTGGGGAGGTATCCTGAAACAAGTAATGCTTAGACTTGTAGAGCCCATTGGTTATAAATTTTATGATCTTATTCCCCATGGAACATGAGAGGGTCAATGTCACTATGATGGGTTGAGGTATCCTTATAAGTTCTTATGATGTCCATGGTATTCTGTTGCATCGTTAGTTTATTCATGAGTGAGATCATAAACAAGACCCTAAATCTAATAGAATTGGCAATTCAAGGGTGGGAGGTCAACCATGGATGAAATGAAACAAGATCAACACAATAGATAAAATTAAAGGAAAATGATTGGATAACGAACAAGAAGAAGGACATAAAACCAAAAATAAGATCACACAATTAGAGAGACAGCCAAAACATAACTAAATAAAAGGCCTTGCAGTTATTAGAGGGGGATTGGCTAAGGTAGTTCTAAAGAGGATATAAATAGAATGATACCTTATTTTGGATCCCACCAGGCATGCAATAATGTATCTCTAATAATATGAATGGAACCACCAGTGTTTTATAGGGTGCTAAAGTAAACCACTAAGAGGCTAGAAGGCTCAAGGCTTATAAGGGATACAAGAGGTGTATATTGGCTATTTGGTTTCCTAGCTTGTACCAAGCTATATATAGACTTATGAACTAGGTTTGGGATAACATGATTAGGCACATGAATGATTCATGTATCTCTAGTGGATCCAAACATAGTAACACACGTAGCTAATACTCAACTATCGATTGCATATAAATTTCAGAAACAATAATACAAAATAAATTTAGCTAATAAATGAAATATAAGTATAGATGCTAAGCCACTTTAAGGCCATATAAAATATGATTTATGAAATAAATATGTTTTTAATAATAGGTTCATGAGTATGCCTAATCTAGGTTTGATCTATCTTTTCAATTCAACACTATTATTTCTTAATAATGTAATGTTCTCGTTTAACAAGATAGAGAGATGGTTTATGTAAGTTGTCTAGTTCATTTTAAGAATGTAGATTCATACTATGTAATAAAAGTGTTTCCATTATAAGAATAACATGTAATGGTAAATATTTCAATAAATGAAGATATCTTGTAACCACATATAAATGCATAAACTTCAAAAACTATTCTAAATAATCCATAAAATAACTAAATCACCAAAATAAATCAAACCTAGCATACATACTACGATAAAATAATGGAGTTTCAATTAACATATAAAGTTTACCTCAGATCAAGCTAAAATAATATGTGTAGATGTTCTACCAACTAGTCATCCAAGATAGAAAGTAATATAGGAAGAATACCAAGCTATGTGCAAGCTAAAGTCCAAACCAAAATCCAATAGTAAAGGAAAAGCTAAAGTGATAAATATAAATGGTGTAAGAGATCCAACCAAGTTCACAAATTAGGTGTGATGCCAAATGTATAAGTTGAAATCAAGCCACAATGAAGAGGAACAATTAAGAGAAGAAAGGGAGTCTCCAAGTAAATGTATAATAGCATATTAGATCTTCTATCACCAATCAAGCTCAAGAGTAATGATAATAAATAAAAAAAGATTCAATAAGGCATGAGATTCAAGAGAGGGAAGAATAATCAATAGAAAGGGAGGAAAGAGAAGATAGGATGTCACAAAGTGGGTTGACTAGGGCCGGTAGTCTGCATAGGAGCTGATGTGTAATTATAAGGACGGTTAGGGTGACAACAAGTATGATTATAAGTACCTCATCAGGTCTTTTACATTTTTATTTTTCATGTCAAAATTACTCCAATTTCTTGACACAAACACATGTTGTTAATGTCCAACTAAGAAAACATAGGTTTTAAATAAGTGATAAGTATAAAATAAATTGGTATCAATATAGGCCAAACATAACATAAATCAAACAATGAGAGATCCTAAATTATTAAAGACTAATAATTTATTTTAAATCTATGTAATAAGCATGATAAATCAACATAAACCATGTGCTGATATTGTTGACAAAAAATGTCATATTTATCGATATTGAGACAGGTTACCTGTAACAGCTTTGATAGTGGAAAATTAGCTCTTCCCACATAACAGTTATATATATATATATATATATATATATATATATATATATATATATATATTTATATATAGAAAACATGTTCAAAAAATAAATTTCAACTAAGCCTACTATATACCCTTCAATCCTTATAAATACACTTGGTATGTAAACTTGTTATCCCATTACAGGAAAGATGGAGTTCACAATAATGATGAACATTACTTACAAGTTATTGGTGATTTTGATAGCAACCTGCATTTGGGTTGTAATGCCATTATATGCTACAAACCATGATAATAGTCTACCTCCAAAGCCATACTAATATAATTCTCCTCCTCCACCAGTCCATTGACCATCACCAGTTTTTAACAATATTATTATGGTTAATCCACCCCCAATCCTTATTATTCTTCATCTAAAACCTCTATCTCCTCCTCATTACATTTAGAAACCCCTACCATCACTTTTTCCTAAAATTTCTCTTCTTAAGCCAACTCCAACCTCTCCTCTGCATCATCCTACACTAGTCTATATTTCACCCAAAAGGAGGTCTCTTTCTCCACCATCAGTTAAAACTCTTTCCAAAACATCTAATATTCCCCACCATGATAAGCCACCAAATATAACACCATATCAATACAAATTCCCACCTCATCCTCACCCTTACCCTCTTATTGTGAGGAGTCCTCCTCCCAAAGTTGTTTCTATGTATCCACCTCCCCACTATAAATCCCTAATGTACCAACAACTAGATTTAATTTTGATTAAATTTTATTCTTCCCATCTCATGTCTTCCAAGAAAATAAAAACCAATAATTTATTTTTTAATGCACTTAAGGAAATTTGGTGGCTGTAGTTATGCATTCTCAAAATAATCCCATTCTATAAATATAAATTTTCATAAATGTGGAAGTATAAATTGTGCATCCAATTATAACATGGTAATTGAATTAATGATCATGTTCGTATATATACCACTTTTAAAATTCATCTTTTATATATTTATCAATTTGTTGGGATACCTCTAAATTTGTATTATTAATCCCTATTTTATTTCATTCATTAAAAAAATTATGAAATTAGTTTATGATCCAACTAATTAATATGAAAATAGTATCTCAGAGTGTTGTATAACAAACTTTTTAGAATTTATTATTAGGGGTACATCATATCTCTCTACCTAGTTATCCAATGAGATTTGGAAAATGAAAATTCTCTACTAGATAATGGGATGTGTTAGATCTTTTGAGAGTGTCACTGATGGGCAGTAAACTTCATCTCTTTTTATTAGGTTGCTACTAAAACAATTATGAAAATTTTCTCCATATATTATCAAATATAATTTCTCAAAAATTTATTCATTTATAATATTAATGTTTTAAAATGCCTTTGGATCTTAAAATTTTCTTGTTTTTTTACATGCCCAAAAGAATGCATATCTCCCCTTTTGGTTTGTAAACATGAGATCAACTCCATTACACTTTATATTACATTCTTCTTTTTAAGTAAAGTACAGATTTAATATCTATCACTAGGAATAATATTGAAAGTTCATTAAAAATAAATATATGAATAACTTGGTAAGTCAAAAGAAATGTAAAAAAATGAAAATAAAATAACAATGATTTAAATTTTATAATGATATATTTAATATAAATAATATTTGAGTTTTACTTTTTTAAATTTAAATATATGAAATATCCCTAGTCATTTTTTTGGTTTGTATTGTGATCTTATGTGATCTTGGGAAGTTAGTGAAACATTCATTGAGATATGTGGGACCCTTCAAGGTAATAGAAGTGGTTTGTCCTATAGTATATAGCCTTGTCTTGATGATTTTAGATGTTAGAGTGGTTATGACATAAGTAGTCAGAGTAATTAATACTCATACAACTTGTTTGAATAATAGTGAGATGTCATAAGAGTAGGGTATTGTGGGATGAATTCTTTGGGAATAGTGTAACTTGAAGGAATTATAATGAGTTATATAGGTAATTTCCCATTTATTATCTTAATTTGATATTGTATACCATGTTTTTGCTTTACTAAATCATCCAGGATGATGACTAGATATATGGGGAAGGATGTTACATCTCGATTCTTCATCAACCAAACTATCTGATTATCCATGGATATTTATGGTTGACAAATATGATTTGTCTATTTTTAACCAAGCTTTATATATATGCTATTATGTGATAGTATAATATTACTTATATATATGATGGTACATATTTGCTTTACTATGAGATAACTATAGTGTATGTGTTTACATTTCGATCATATTGATTTATCATTTTAGTTATATTTTATGATGAATGGTTATCATGATGATTTTATATAACTCATTTTCATGAGATTGACGTAGGAGAAATCATCCCCTAGAGTGTATCGAAGAGAGTGAATCATCATATATGGTGACGTAGGTAGAGATGTCAAAGGATGATAAAGATCTTGTAAGAACCCTACACACACCACAATAACTAGCATATTTTATATGCATAACGATGGTTATTATAGTATGTTTAATGTTGTTACATTTAGAATTTCTGGTGAATGGATAGTTTAGCTAAATGGTTATTTGGAATTCATTTGGCATAATTGGTAGGTGTGATGGTTAATGCTTTCAAAATGTAAATTTGCGTAATTAGATTTAAATTAGGATTTATTAATTTATTTGTCAGTAATCCATTATGGAATTTGGAGATACTAATCTAATTAGTAAATATATGATTTTTATAATAAGTGTTAAAAATTAATTAAATGATTTTGAAAATTTAGGAGATAAAAATAAGAAATAAAAGCAAAAAAAATAGAATAAAATAGTAATTAAATATTTAAAGGAATATATTTTTAAAAAAAATAAAGGAAGCTAGGTTTAAAATACCAAAGCCACGCCCTTTATATAATAGGAAAGGGGGAAAATATATTAAAAAAAGTGAATCTTTAAAGAAAAAAGGACTACACTTTGTTTCATATAAGAGATTTTCCAGTTTAGTGGAAAAAGAAAAGGATGAAAAAAGGGGAGAAGTGAAGCACATAGAGAAGGTGAAAGAGACTAAATCAAGTAATCATCCTCCATATCATTCCATTGAAAATGCTTTCACCAGATATGGGAAGTCATTAAAATTATGAGAGGAATTTATTATAAATAATGATTGAAATACATATATGCAATGTGTTGTGTTTTTTGGAGGTAGGAAAATATTTAAAACTATGGATACATACATACATACATACATACATATAAAAGACATTTTGTAGGGTGAGATATGTGTTTAACCTCATATATCTATTATTTATGTTATATCTATTCCTTGTTCTAAATCAAACATCCCATGATATTAATGTAAGGAATGTTTTATTAAATCATGTAATATTGATTTAATGAATATAGAGAGTTTATCTATTAAAATCTACATTATCATAAAATCAAATCACCCATAAAAATCAAATAATGATTATATAGGTGTAATTAGATTCCCTTTATGAATATATTAGTAAGAGAAGTTTTAATTTCTTTTTTGTTCTCTGTATAATGCCCTTTGTTATCTAAGCCATGGTAATGAGTCAATGTATTTAAATTTTTTTCAATCTACTATTGAATCACTAAAATATTCCTTAATAATAATCCCATCTTGATGAACCACTAAAATAATTTGGAAGTTATAGATGTTGCTCGTATTGTAGAGTTTACAAATAAAACATTACAAAGCAATGCCACATCTTTCTTTAACTCCAAGGAATAATATGATGTTAGAGTTCTCTATAAACTTTGTATATAATTGACTTCGACATCAACAATAGCTAGATCCTTTGAAAAAATTTGAGATGATATCTTGATTAGTACATTGATTGCATTTTGTTGTTCTTTCTCAGACCCCACACTAAGTAGTTTAGCTAATGGTTTTATTACCTGCCTTGCCACGTTAACATTTTTTTTTATGTTGTGAGACTCAAAAAGACCTTGCAAATCCCTAGATGGATTTTATTTTGGAACCCCTTGAAAAAAATTTAAAAACTATTATAAGCGACATTCTAATATAAAATCAATGTATTTAGATAAAATCAATGACACCACAATATTATTAAATCTCTATATTTACATGTGGATTAGTATTGAGATGATATTACCTGACTAAAATTAATATCATATGTATAAATTATTGTACATCAATAAGTCTTGGTGTCGTCATATATGTTATACTAGCACCTTTATCACGTGATTGAGTATAAACATAGACACACACACACATTGAATTTGCCTTGCTAATTTCAGCCTGTATAATATTATTGAATCGTTATAATAATGAAGAGCCTTTTTATCATTTGATGCAATAAATATTAACTAATATATATTTTAATTCAATCTTGTTTTGCCTAGAAGTCTCTACATTATTATAAGTGGAGTTGTTATACATATTTGCAATTTAGTCCTTAATACATGTAAATGATGTATGCTTATATATTATATAGTAGGCATTTATGCATGTTTGAACCTCAACCAATTTAATATATGGTGACTTAATTTGGGATGGGTGGTGAATATTCCCTCTAAACTATGTACTAAAATTTAGTTCAATAACTAAAATATTATTTCCAGTATCATAGCTTATATGGTAGTAAGACAATCACCTTTTTTTAATTTAAAAAACCCAATTAGACATATATGAAATCATTATAGTATTTTAAAATGTGTCGCTATATATTCATGGTATTGTGTAAATAAATCATTAAGTTTCTTATTTTGAAATCGTTCAGATGGTTGGTTTGAAAATATGTGTGAATATAATGAGATCGTTAAAATTATAGAAATACATATAATTAATGAATTCCATATTGATGTTTTCATAAAAAAAACATAGGTGTACTATTGCTTACTAGTTTATCCTTGAATGAAGGGGTGTGCTTCTCTAACTATAGTTACTCCGATGATTGTAATTAATAGAACTATGCTTATTTGAGACAATGTTTTATGTGTATACCAAAACTATTGTAGAAGATCTTGATCATATGTTTTGACTCAGACGGTTAATAAGAATCATATTCATTCAAATATGATAGAGATTATGAGACAACTGACACATTTAAACCATAGTTGTATATATTTATATTTTAGGGAAAAATGTCACTTGAAAAATCTATGAGTATTTGAAAAATATATCATATAAGAATTGGTAATGGAACCCAAGAATTATGAAACTGTATCAAAAAGGGTCCTAGTCTCCTAACCTAGTATTTAATGATAGATGAATATTTATAATTCAACATGTGTCTTCACTATCTTGGGATAAGTTCTATGAGTTGAGATCCTTAGTTAAAATTGTAATTACTATAGGGAGCTCTTGACTAAAAGTATAAATAAATAGTTCTTTAGTATTTACATAGAATTGGAATAACTACATGTTGTGCATAATATACAAGTTCTCGTACATAAGGATTTTACCTATAGTTTAATAGAGATTTTGAGTAAATCATTAAGGTTCCTAGAAACTATAACCTATAAACCCTTGGAACAGTCTCTTAGAAAAAAAAATTGTGTTGTTTAAATGAATGTTGTAATGGGTTTATGAGTTCTTTGCAAATCATTGAATTGACTGAACTAGTATTCAATATTGAATACTTATGTATGGTACATATTATTAGAGTGTTAATATGTATAAATGTTTTGTTATATTTAATATATAATTATACATCATGATGCATTCTTAAGTTATATTTATTGAATGCTAGTATGTAAATTAAACTTAAGGTATACCCAAGTGGTATAAACCTATAATTGCTTGATTTTTATTATGTATGTTGGTCATTAGAATCTTTGAAATAATAAGTTTAGTTATGTGTATTTACATAGTTACAAAATATGATAGTATGGGATATCATAGAGTAATATAGTGTAAATATATGTTGTACCTAGATGATACAAACTGTAATTTTTATATCTAGACTTACATCTATGTTTAACTGATTTACTATATACATGTTAATTATTGATGAGAATATCATGTTTTTTTAACAGTTGATCAGATTTTCTGTATGAGTTAATATAATCTTTGAGACTATAACATATTCTAAGATAGAATATTATGTGTTTCAAGGAAACTATGATTTACTTGTTATTTCTAGTTGCTTGGATATAATCTTGTGTTTTTTGTGTAGTTATGACTATATTATTATGATTGATTGTGAAATATTAGTAGTTATGTCTCAGAACACTATACTGTGGTAATATGGGTTTTCATAGGGTGTTGTGTGTTTGGAAACTAATTGTGGTAGTGAAAATCTATAGTTAAACATGTATTTACCTAGATGGCATAAACTATAGTCATTGTTTTGAATACGAGATAGAAATTAATGTTAGATTCATTCATATATTTGATGGAATAAATGTATGCTTCGATTACTCCTATGTTTGGCATGTTATAGAATGTATTTTTAATAGGATGTAAATTAAATGAATCTTGTGGTTGAATTGTATTTGACCAATCTATATTGGTTATATAGAGTAAGGAGTGAGATGGACTCCACTTGCTTACTAATGTCACAATGATAGATGAAGGTAGTCTGATTAAGTGGTATGTATGAATTTGATTGATTTATAGATCATTATTATTTATTATTCATAAAATTTTTAGCCAAAGTATGTTAAGTGAGACATTATCATTTCATGAGTTTGATTTACAGGGTTGTGTGATATATTATAATATAATATTTTTCTGTCATACACTTCATTTTTAGTATATAAATCATACAACACATGGGTACTTGTTTGTCTCTGTAGATTTCCACACTGTCACTATTTACTCATTCATGAAGGGAAGACCATTTTTTGATGGGATTTTGTGGGAGATCATTGGTCCATGGTTGGAATGGAGAAACACTCAGATGATTCTTTCCCTCCTCACAATATTACTACTTATCAAGACAAAAATTGAGATTGCCACATATACTTGAGTTTATGAACTATGCTCCAGGGGAGCCATTTATTATATATGTACATTGTATTGTATTATACTTATCACTAAATTTTTTATAAATAGTTTTAACTACTTATTATTTTAATTTTATATTGGTGGCTATATACTTGTATTAGTCATGGTTGAGTTAATATAATTACTTTCCATATTTGCATTTTGATGTGCTCTCATGATATTATATATCAGTACTATTTATTGTAATATGCTTGTTTGTTATTATAATTATTTGAATATTTCATATGGTCTTTGTATATTCTCATGGTGTAATCTAGTTTTGGTAAATGTGTTTAAATAAATAAAAATTTCATGTATTTCTAGTTGGACCGCAACAAGGTTATTACACTAATGGCCAATAGAGGATTTGTTGAAAGAGTTATAGAAAAATTAAGGTGAGAAAAACTTTGACACACTCATCTACCTTTTTAATGTTCAAGGTAATCTGAATAGTCACTTGTTTCACCATCTACAATAGTTCCAAATGGAAGAATAGGCAAATTCTTGAAGAAAGTAAGCTTTTGGAAGTTTCTTGTTGAAGGTTTCCATTGATGGGAAAATTATAAAATCATACAAAGATTCACATGGTATTTTTAGACCCAAATCAATCTAAAAAATGGAGCTATAGAGTTAAACAAGCAAAAAACTACTTTTTTCTTCATCAAGTTCCTTGGCAGCCCCAAAAGGGCAACTCGTTTGTGGATAGTACTGTAAGGAGTGATAAATATGGAGCTAGAGATATTGGTACAAGGAAAGGACCATAATTACCTACGAATTTTTTTAATTTATTTTTTGTTTATGCTTTTTAACTTTATGAACAATCATTAATAATTTAAGGGTGTAGAAAAGTACTCAAAACCCCACTAGGGTCAGTTTTCTCTAAACGCAATTTTTTGATGCTTAATAAATCCTTGAGGATGATTATGGAAGGTATATTGAGAAATATTTACCCTTTTAATTTCATGTTATTTATATTTTCCTCATGTTTGTGCTTGGAATAGTGTCAAATAAGCCTTGATTTGTTAGTTTAAATAAGGTATTCATGTTTTCAAGAACTATGAGGTGTCTTGTTGCATATGATAAATGAAATGAGGTTTTTATAAGTATAATAAACTTTATAAAGACCAATTATACAAATAAAAACATCACTTAATCAATGGACTTCAAGGATAATAGATAACCATGCACAACTAAACTATTTGAACTAGTAGGCAAGAATGAGAGAAACCTTGTCAAATGTGGATATGTTGTCATTATACAGATCATTGAAGGAAATAAAAAATTTCAGATAAGCCTTTAGTATCATTCTAAATGAGGTTTTAAGCTAAATTCCACAAGATTCAAGATTCCAGTGTCTTCTTTCAAGCCTAGAGCAAGGAGAAGATTGCAAACCTATAGGTCTGCAGACATTTAGGTTAACATTGGCATCAAATGGTTTTAGTGGAAAGTGTATATGACCTCTTTAATTCATAATATATTGTACTTTTTCCTTTTAAAAATATATAAAATATTTGAAACCAACTTCTCAAGCAAAGTCCAAAGAGAGGGAGTTTACATTGCACTCAAGGAAATGTAAGAAAGCACAACCATGCTTCTGTAGGAAATAAGAAATCATTGTAATTTGGTAGAACTCAAAATCACTCTTTAAAGGACATAAAATAGTTATATTATTATATGATATATCTATGAAGGCTCAGAGCTTAACATATTTTGTATTCAAAGGGACTATGTGAGCTAAGATGGAGTGTATGAGCTTAAAAGGAGTGTGAAGGTTTCAAGTGGATATCCAAGGTGATTTGGATGTAATGGAGTGATGAAAAATACTTTGAAATATAATATAATTTTTTTAATATTTTCATCATTTTCTAGGTGGGATCAAGAGGATAAAACAAGAAAAAAGGAAGGTTCTAGGCCTAGTTATCACCTACATGCATGTAATAGGCAGTAGGAGTAAAAAACCATGTTGGTGATTAGTTTTTTAAGGAAATAATAATAAATATATGTCAAAAAAATTGTGAATAAAATTATAGAAAATAAAAATCACATCAATAAGGTTAAATTAGTTTTAAAAAAATAGTTTGGTAAACTAGTACTCAAGAAGACCTAATAGCCCTTATAGGCTATTTATAAATAGAGGATAAAAAAATACATATGGTGATATGGAAGTAGGTTATGAGGTATATATAGATATAATTAGGATTATGAATAATCCCTATAATATTTTTTAGAAGCACCAAAGGGTGAAAAGGAAAAAAAAGAAGATAACCTTTAAAATTATAGTAATGAAGCCTAAACACATAGATACAGTCCTACCTATATGAAGATTCACTCTATATTTTGAATATGATATACAAGGATATATTTAGTTATGATAAACCATGAGAGAGAATGGGAATTTTTTTTTAATCCCATGTATTGAATATAAAGTATCTAAGAGAGATATTCCCAAAGTCTAGTAAGGTAGTAGGCTTGATTCAAGACCTATAGGTTTGTGATCAAATTATGAAGATAGCATGAAAAATTTGAATTAAGATTGGATTTTTATGTTTTTTCATGTTATAATATTAAAAATAGTATTAATTAATTTTAATATGAATATAATACCAAAACAAGTTTGGTAGGGTCATATTCGCATATTTGATCTCAAACTGTGATCATGGGATAAGATAGGTTGTAGTGAGTTTGAGGAATCAAATATCAAAAAAGATCAATTTAATACATATAATAATGTTTAAAAAACCTCAAGGATGTTTATTATTATATAACAAATCAATTTTGTGTCATATTATGCCAAACCACTCTTCTCAAACTCTCAAAAAGACCTAGTCTACCCGAGATGTCACTTTTGGTACATGAGAACTCACATGAGGAGATGCATGGGAGCGAATGGTGTTAGGGGTTGTTGATGTAATATATTCCCTTAAATTATTTTTTATTATTAATTAATTAGTTTTCCTACATTTATGAATCAACCATAATAATGTTACACAACTAAAATCCTGTTAGTGACCTGATGACTTGTTTGCCTTCTAATTGACTTAAAATGTATTTTTTTGGTTATAAAATGACTATGGTGACCTATATAAGTCTCATGGGAACATTAATAGGTAACTTATTTCCATGTCTGGGATAATAATATACATAAATTGGCTTATCAATCATTTTTATAACTCCAAAAAAGTAAGTGTTTGTGGTTTTTCAAGAATTTTGACTAAGTGACATATAATGGAGTACCTTTAAATAACCTATGACCTAGATAATAAAAGTTAAGATGACAATATATACCCATAATAAGTTTTAAAATGACTATAAAACCATTAAATGGTTTGAATACACTAGTGGTAGGCAAGTTTGCCATCAAGAGATGCTAACAAACCTAATGTACTATGTATCAATTTTGGATGTGGTTTTGAGATTAAACAAGGGTTATAATGATCCCATAAAATATGTTTAATTTTTTTCAAGATTTGATAATAGTCATCAAGGAAAGGACTAGGCCTAGTATGGAAATATAAACTCACCATTATGGCCTTCAATTGAATGAAATAATATTTTCAATCAAATGCAGGTTCCTATTAGGTTGAAGAAGACTAAATCTTGATCCTTAGCCTCACAAGGATGTGAGAGACATATAAGTGTCCTAGGATATCATGGGAATACCTCAAGAATCATGATAAATAATTCCATATTCCATGACATGGAATTCTAACTCCTTCTAAACCAAGAGTTTCTTGTCTCATGAATGAGGTTGATGAGTCATCAAATAAGGTCAAAAGTCACTATGCACCACCCTTGCTGAATAAGAAGATTAGGTCATGTACACATGTTTATAAGAGACTTCATAACTACCAACTTTAAGGCTTTATTTATTCTAACTAATTTCCTCATGAGATGAAATTTGTCATATGTATCTCCTATGCCTCTCCTCTCTCTCCTTCTCATAATGTTCTACATATATGACTGACTTTAACATTTTAATACATCCTCCACTTGAGTATGGAAAAGACCCGCTCCTTTGGTAAGCCATTGAATCAATAGAAAAAACTATTTTTACCTTATCTTATAATTATATTAGAGTGTTTAAATATGAATGATTGATCTTGTCTAGTGTTGATTTAGTTCTCCTCGACATGTTGTCTAATTATCTCATCTATATGCATTTTGAACTCACTCTTGTAAGTAATGTTAAGTGTTTAAGTAGTCTTTTGAAGGTTAAATTAGGCAAAATTCCATTAGTGTCTTTTAGACCTCTTAATAATCATCCCTCCTTACCTAATCATCATCTACCACCTTCATATTTAAACACTAATGTAAGAGGAGCATAATAGAAGTAGTGTATGAATGGATCAGTTCTATGTTTATCCTCTATTTTAAGATGTGTGGTAGTTGTCAAAAATTTGGTGCATCACCTTCCTAATTTAATTTTATTTAAGTTATTTCTATCCCTTTTACCTTACAAGTAATAGGCTTAGTTTTTAGTTTTTAAGTGATGCATCAAGGGAGATAACCATAATCTAGAGGTGTAATCTACTTTTTATGTCACCCAAAACTTAGGATTGTTCCCATTTTATCACTTAAGTGTGGAAGATTTAACAACTTCCTAAAAGGTGTAACATTTAATGATAACAGTTATGTTTGTATGATAATAGATTTAATCAATTGAAGAGTGATTGGTGTTGATCTACAATAGGCATGAACACAAGCACCAATGGCAACTTTGAGTTCATTCATCTAGTTTTATCAGCCCATGTATTCTTTCAAGTAGGTACTCTTTCTATTATTCCTCTATCATGAGGTTCCATGGTTGAATTTTGAGTGTATTTCTATTTTACTCATGTTGGTGAGACATATCAAGACTATGTTGATACTTAAAAGTAGCATGTTGATCTTTATCAGTAGCTTAATGAGTCACATCAACTCCATATTGAGGCATAACAACCTTGCTATCATGATTATTATCCTTCCTCCTTTCCTCATCAACCTTATCAAGATTTCCATTAGTCTTATATGCCACCTCCCACCCCAATTTAACCTCCTTGGAAGCCTATTCACTCTTTTAATCAGCCTTATCAAGACCACAATTCCCCTAATCAACATAATTACATTTCTACTCAGTCTATCTCAAGTTTCAAGAAATCTCTTTTAGGATATGAAAGGTATATGATAGAGGGTTTACAAACCCTATGTCATCAAACATGAAAATCAAGGTGATTATTGAACCTACCAAGTTTATGGTAAAGGACAAATTAATTATCTTATCCTATCCATCTGTGCCTACACCAATGCAATCTTCTAATTTATCTTCTGATACAACCATTGGACCCATTTTTGGCTCTCTAGATGCTTTGCCATGCAATAATCTAGTTAAAAAGTTTATTAATAATTTAAATTCTAATATTGGTACTCTTTCATCCCCCCTTAAATTGTATATCGACTCACCTAATGTCAACATGCTACTTCTTTTACATAGAAATAAATTCAAAATGGGTCTCTAGTGACTACATCAATGTGGGGAATATGTTCCATACATGCATAAAATTTTATGAGGTGAGGTTTTCCTTTGGTCCTAATGGTTTTCTTCCTTAGATGGTGTTGTTAAAAGCTATAGTTATGTATCTTCCATCTCCTATTCTAAGTTCCAACTCCCAATATTTCTTGTTGGGTGATATTTTAGTTTCATTTTCTTAGAACATCTCAAAGGTGGATTTTTCAGATAAGTTCATTCAAGGTATGGAGTTCAAAATTAGTTATAGGTTATTATTTCAAAACTATGTCTACTCCCTAATCATGCACTTTGAACTTATCTAATGGGTTGTTTTGATATCAGAATATTTAAAAGCACTTACTTTTTCTTTGCTTAATCAAGGTTTTTTTCAAGTTGAGTTTTGTTGTTCTACTGATTAAATTCTATGTGGATGTCAGGCCCCTAGTGCTTTAGGAATATTTATATTTTTCTCTATCACTACTCTTCCTTATTTGATCCTGAAAAGGAATTAATTTTTTTTGCTCCCATATGGATTAAACTATATAATATACTATCTATCTAAAGGAATGAGGAGCATGTTAGAATGTTAGTTAGCTAGGTGGGTGATTTTGTAATTGGATAGATGAAATATTTATGGGTAAAAGGTTTGTGAGATTTTATGTAATGGTGGATCTATCAAATCTTCTTTGTCACTTAGTTGAGTTATTCTACCCTCATGGTTCATGGGTTTAAATTATCAACTTGTAAAGGTTTCCTTCTAATTTTTTTTTGTTATAATCTTATTGGACATCATTTTGCTAGGTTTTCCTATAAGAATATTCATTCAAGGTTGGTGTGGAGGACAAAATAAGGAGCTTCAAATCAAGACTTTTTGTAGTGTAACCATAACATATTCTATCATATTATTAATTTGACTCCCCATTTATCTCACAATGTTTCCATTTCAAAAGGTGACCCTCTGAGAGTGGAGCCTAAGCCTATTATAGATTCAAACCTTTCCCCTTTTTTGATGAGCAAAGATACTCCCACCCTTTATCTAATTGTAGGGTTTAAAGCTCAGATGGGCATAACAGTGAAAAATAAAGGTAGAATCATAGAGATAAAAAGACTTAGATTAGATGTAGTGGAATTGATAAAGGATGTCTCTCAATGGATAATCAGAGCTATTCTTTCCTACTAAGGAAGAAGAGTCTTGACCATTGGTTATTCCTCAACATATACTCAATTTATTTAGTTTTCTATACCTTGACACATTTGGATTCAGTTGTGGTGTGCTAAGATTCAATGTAGATCCTTATATTTGATGATTTATTCGCCATTCCACTATGTGTTCTCTACTAGAAGATTGCTCAGTTTATTGATTGTTGATAGTTTTTGGCTATTGGTAATTATTGGTCCTATTTGGTGGCTGAGTCCTTGTTGTTTCTATTATTAATTTGGTGTTTTATATCATTATAAATAGTTTAGGTGTTGTTTTCATGTCTTATTAGGTTGAGGGATTGTGTCAAACCCCTCTTATTCACCCTTATCAAATAAAAATATTTATTGTATATTTTTTTAATCGTTTAATTTTTCAAAATAGTTTTCTTATATATATTTTAAGTTATCTATAATTATAATTTTAATCTAAAAGTTACACTTAAGTTAATTGTATAATCAACAATTGATTTAATAAATAATGTCCTATTAAAAAAAAATTGAGTGAATATTGGAAAATTGATTTTCCATAATTAAATTTTTAGTAAATATAAGTTTTCACATTTATTTTCTCTAAGATTGATAACTTTTTTATTAAAAAAAATTCAAACGTTGAGTTAGTGTGGGCTCCTTCCACATATTCTTGATAGTGTACATTACCAACAATAACTATTGGGCTAATGTAATTTTTTCTAAATAAATATTATAATATTAATGTATAATATGATTTATACAATTTATTTTATTTATATGTCTATTTATTATTTTTAGATAAAAAATATCAACCACAAAAATGTTTTCTAATGTAAATTGTATACTAATTATGAACAAGCAATATTATATATATTTTAATTAATTAGGCTATATGTAATTATGGACTATCCAAAAATCACATTTCTTAATATTCATTATTTATAAGTAAATTTGATTAATCAAAAATATTTTTTACAATTTTTTAAATATTAAAATTTTGTTCAAGTTGACTATATAAATTATTCAAAACACAATATTAAAACATTAAATAATATACATTAATCTTAATTAATTTAATTTAATTTTAATAATCAATATCCATATTAGTTTTTATTTTAGTAGTGGATATTATTCAAAACTAAAATTTAAGTAATGCAATGCATTTTATATGGTATATATATTTTCAGTTTTGTGAATAATACATATCAAATTTTTTATTTTTAGTAGTTTATACTTTTTAAAATTAATGTTTCAAGCTTAGAAACATTTTTTTGAATTAGAATCATCATGAATTATAGTGTAGATTTGATGCGAGAGCCATAAATATTGATCTAGGAAAATGATTGAACTATTAAAAAAATAAAAATAAGATCCATGCCACCATAAGTAAATTTAGTCGGTTAACATATCTTTGAAACAATGTTTAGGTGGTAAAAGCTACCATATAAGGACCAGAAATTTAATTTTAATTTAATATTCAATATTTTTTAATTTTTTAATTTAATATTATTGTATTTTAGCACATAATCAAGTTGAAAATCAACTTATTTTATATTTTTTAATTGTAGATTATTTTATTCAGAGATTATCATATATTGGTTTAGATAATAATAAGGAATTATAATGATTTTTTTGAATCTTTTGAAGTTATTACTTTTTGAGATGTATTTGGGATTATAGTGAATTAGTGTTACGTGGCACTCCAAATCATCCAAAATTTATATATTTTATATTATGTTATAATAAAAATTTTATTGATGTAAAAATGTTAAAAATTTAGTTTGAATTTTAGAAATGATATAAAAATTTGGAATCATGAAACATTGTTAGTGTTTTGTAGAGTACCCTTAATTATATTTCCAAAAGATTATTTTTTTAAAAAAATATGGTGAGAAAAATTGATTTTTTCATAGTAAAATGATCTAAAAATGGGGTTTTAATAAGTATTTTATAGAAGTTATCAATTTAGTCTTAATCATTCACATTTTTATAAAAAAATAATATTTTGTTAACAAAACTTTGAATAAATGAGCCTACTTCTAGTATTAGTTATACATAAGCTCAAAGCTCATAGTAATGGGGAGCATTGCTCTCTATGGGTTGATGATTGATTAATTTTTAGCCTTGTAAAACTACATAATTATCCTTGTTATCAGCCTATATAAGAATAATGTAGGTTTCCAAAGGTCTCTAGAGTCTTTTTGAAACCGAGAAAACCTTTCCACATTGCTTTGATGTTATGAACTTATAGATTGTGAGTCAATATTCTTAGAAATATATTTATAATCCATAATTAGGTAACATCCATAAAATTTGTCTCTTATTATATAAATTGGCTTAAAACATGTTGGTGGCATTAGAAGAATTATTTATCATTTAGTGCTTCACTCATTTGAGACACCCCAATATACCATATGAGACGAATTTATTATTCATATGTTAAAAACCGTATCAACCTATGTACCATCATTATAATGTTGGTGGCATATCCTTATGCATTGGTTAGCTTGACTGGATCACTCTAAGTTGGTGCAATTTACAAAGTAAATATTTTATGAAATATAAAATGTGACACATGCTTGTGCATCCCGTATAACCTTCATACCTCTATTTAAAACATAGAAACTCTATATCCATGCACTATTCCACAACACTAAGAAGTATACAAAAAAATTTATTACATTCTCAAATAACATATGCACCACTAAGGCCATGCAAGTCACTCGAGTAGCCACTGCATCATCCTTACACACTTCTAAAACACATCAAGATGCATATCACAAATCAAACATTCTTTATACATGATCCAATAGTAACATGGACACTTTGTGAAACATTACACCACATTATGTGACACATTTAAATCTTGGACCATGTTAAAATTTTTGGTGTATGATATTCATTATTCCATTTACTTATTAAATGGACAATCCCTACACATATAGATTTAGCTTACTTAGGCATGATAAGAGGTTAAGCGGGTGAGATGGTGAGTTCCACCTGGAGTTAAATTGAGTATCACTGTGATTTTTCTTATGATTTTCACTGTGATTTTAACTTAGTATAATAGTGAGCCTCCAATCTCCTAGGTGGTGAAACTCTTCTTCTCCCTTGCTAAAAAATTTAAAAAACATAAAATTTACACTATTTTTTATAAATAAAAACATGTTATTTTTAATTATTTTTAAATAACAAATTTTTCATTTTGAAAATATTAAAAATTTAAGCGTGTTTTAATTTTATCTAAAATATTTTTAGTTTTTTAATTAAAACTTCTTCCAAGAGCCTCTTTCAAAAAAGTACGCATAGGGGTGACTAGGCTAGTGTTTTTTTTTTTTTTTACTTTACTTATTTTGATGAAGTCCAAGGTTTTGTTTTATGAGTGGTTACACAACATGACTGGTCTTTAAATTCTTAATAATTTTAAAAATTTAAGTGAAATTTAATTAACTAGACATTTAATGATGTAAAATGCATTTTATAATAACTTTTGATTGATAACTCAAAATTGAGTAACACCTTTTTCAAAAGTAAATGTTTTTCTATCCTCATTCCATTGGTATAATTTGTTTTTTAAAATTCACTAAAGTTATAAAGTACCATATTTAGGGGGAGTTATAGGCCCTACTACTTTCTACATCATACTTCATGCACTGATTGATCTAATCTGTGTGGATGCATTTTTGGCCCAGTGTAAAGTCCATCTCTAGAGCACGCACATTTTTTCCCCTTACTCTATCATTGATTTCTCATTTGGATGCATTCTCAACTTTGCATTATGTCTTATTCATGAGCATGTTTTAGGGGTTCATTGTAGCTGTTCACTTTCCTGATGACTTCTCTTGATCATGTTTACCCCATTTGAGAGACTTTAGACAAGAAGGAAGGTTAATTCTCAAATAGTAATCCATCTAGGGAAGGATAATTTTGCTTCATGGCATGCTTTCATGAAACACTTGCTCATACACAAGAATTTTATTACATTCCTATATGGAAATGTTCCTGCACCCATTGATCCTATTGGGTTTGATAAGTTGGCTAATAATTATGAGAATATTTTTGCCACCCTCTTACTACATGTTTCCATTGATCTTCATTGCCATCTAGAATTAACAGGGTGTCCCTACACTATTTGGAGCATCCTATAGTATTTTTTTAGAGATCCTACTATGACCTAAATCACACCTTATCCTCTACTTCCTATTATCTCTTTTGAGACTATTGTACCTCTCGTCATGCCTTTATTTCCTATGCTGATACATCCATGGTGGATATTTATATTCCTTCTATCAAGCCCCCACTATAAGATGAGATTTTACCAGACCTTTATTATTTCATTCTAGATTCTAAATATGTTCCTATGCATATTTTTACTCTTTCAGAGCCTTCATAGACTTGTATTTCAAAGGAATTTATTAATTTTAGTGAGATTATACACATTGAGTGTATTAATGATTCACATATTCATGTGGATGTTGATCTTGTAGATTTGAGTGCTTCATTTGTAGATCAGTCTTTAGTTTTGATGGTTGTTGACACATACTCTCCTCTTCTCAGGCACATTTTTTAAGTGAATACTCCATGTCTATCTTCTTTTTTAGTTATCCTCTCCCCTTTATTATATGGTTTTTCATTACCATATTCTAAAATTAGTCATGTGATCTCTGATTAGACATTGGCACATTTGAGTATTAGTAGGGAGACATTTGAGCTTTTTCTAGGCACTTCATTCCTAAAAAAGTCTCTAATGTAGATATACTCCACTTGAATATGTTTACAAACTTAATTTTTTTTCTTACTCTTCATTTCATAGTCAACTTGTATCCCCTTAGTATCCATATCTCCAAAAGTATTATTTTCTTATTCTTTAGAAGATTGAGGCCAATAAGAGTTTGTTCCATCCTTCAAGAGTTTATATGTTTCTCCCAACTAATTGTTAATATGATATCCCATCTTGATGACATAAAACATGTCATCCTCAAATTCATATGATTCTTTAAAGGAAAGATTTGATATAATGATTTTCATTTTCATACTTACGTGTGTATTAATTTTGGCTTCTCCATCATTAACCAACTCATAGCCTCCTTGGAGAGGATTGTAACATATTCCAATAACTTCAAACAAGTCATCCAAAGGCTTATTAACAACTTGTCCTTATCCATTCATGACATCTTGTAAAGTGATGAAAGAGTTTATGATCATTTCTTCCTCTTTGGAAAATGGAAACCATCCTTCCTCATCAACCCAATCTAAAATCTCCACACAAGAACCCACGTCTTCTTCATCTTTGATTAGATCATCTTCAAGGAATATTTCCTCTATCTTGGTCTAATGAGACTTTCCAAAAACTTCCACTTCTTGCGGGATGGGTTGAAAGAGTTAGCCTTCCTTGATAACACATTTTACATTAGATATCAAGGTAAAAACTTGTGACTTTTTTGTTTTTTCACCAAAGGGAGTTGCTATGGTGATATCCTCCTCATAATTTTTCATGAGGTATTCTTTATCAACCATGAACTGAGCATGTTCCTCTTCATTTGCCTCTCTCAAGCTAGGTTCTTCAACATAAATAAAACACTCTTCATCATCAACCAAGAGAAGAGATTCAACACAAGGACTCACCTCCTCTTCAACACTTATGAACACTTGAGGGATCTAAATTTGTATCTTAGCTACTATAGTCTAATTTTTATTGTTAAAATCTTAAAAATATTTAACCTCTTTCATGGTGATGTCAAGACTAGGTATCTTGAAATCATGTAATCTATCCCAATGAGGCTACCAAAGAGGTAAGTTTTCTTCAGGAAAGAGTTCTCTTTTTTTATCAACCAAATAATCCTCCTTTGGTTCCCACAACATAGGTCCATCAAGGAAAAAGGTGATGGGGTAAGGAAAATATGAACTATTTGGTGGAGGTGGAATATAGAGCTCAAGGTCAGATTGAGAATGCAAAGTAGGAGACTCTTTGGGAAGATCTTAAGGAAGGGGAGATGGTGTAAATTTAGGAATAGGACATTATTTTGGGTCTAAACCTTCCATGTCACCTTCACTTATCAATCTCATCTTTTCCTCTAATTCCTTTATTTGTTTGTTTATGTTCTCTTGAAAAATATTGTCTTGAAGTTGATACGAATCATCATGGGGATAAAGATTGCATGAAAGTTGCCATGGAGTAGAAGAGGATTATTTAGGAATAGTGAGAGGGAATTCCAAAGGATCAACTCCATTTTCCACTTCATTCTCTTGGACAATGCTTATATCTTCTTTCTTACCCCATGACTCTACTATCTTTCTCCAAGTTAGGATGTTATAATTATATGTCTTCTCAATTTCACACTCTTGGTCAAGAATTTTCTCCTCCTTTCCAAAAGATTCCACTATTATGTTCCAATTTAGGACATTGGTATTATGAGTCTATTTTTAGGTGGTAGCGATGCAATGTGAAAGGGAAATAAAAGATTGAATCCACTTCTTTTGCTGCCAATATGGACTATTGCAAATGCATATTAGCCAACTCAATTTTCCTATCAATATAAGTTTTAAACATAAGGTTTTTTTTAAACTCTCTCTTCTAACTGATTTGGGAAAGGATGAATTTAATGGGCTTGATTTGGCTAATTATTATGGGTCATGTATGGCTAGTATGTAACTTGGGCAAATGGATATCAATACTAATAAGTATGGTGAGGTTTCCTTTCATGAACTTATAGCCTATCCTCTAAGGAAGATATTAAACTTCTCACATCAAACATCTCACTTGTGATCCTTTTGGAATTGGCTCTCTCAGTAGGTACCCATTCTTTATTGACCAACTACAATGCATCTCTTACCTTTTGAATGACATGATTAGGAAATTTTATACCACATCCTCTTTGTGTGTCGAAATCCAACAGATATCTCTCATAGCCCAAAAGAGCTTACTTAAAGGTGGAAATGGGCTGATTAGAGAAAGGACTAGGTCAACTAGGAGGGGTTAAACATTGAGAAGGCTTGTTATAATACTAATACAACTCATGATAGGGATGAATATGGTCATATTTGGAATGATAATGATCATAACAAGATTGACTAATTTTTTTTTTATATTGATACGTAATGGGACAAGATCAATATGTATCACCAACTTGTAGAGAACAAAACTCAAATTCAAGGTCAGCCATGAATCTTCATTGAAAGAAAGGACACAAAGAAATATGATAACATCAATCTTTCAAGGACAACATGGACTAATTGACTGACTGATATGTCTTCAGAGTCACCATTGATGCTTAAAAAGATGCCTTCAAATGCTAATGTGTTGAAGAACAATAATAAAAATACACCAACTCTTGGAATAAGAGCCCCATCATGCCTATAAAAAATTGTTGTCACTTGTATTTTCACCCTTTGAGGAGATTACAAGGCTCTCCTCATCTAAGTGGCACAATGGATTCACCTTGTTCCTTAGGTTACCCACAAGCTAGATGTGATTCCATTGTGTCACTTGGATGAGGAGAGCCTTGTGATCTCCTCAAAGGGTAGAAATCCATGTGACAATAGGTATCTTCTATATAAATTAGAGTGCATTTTGGGTACAATATGGTAATCATTTTGATGCAATATAGAACTAAAAATATACCTAGATGTAATTGGATTTTAGGATATAAAATGGTACATTCTTTATCTATAGGAGACAAAGCACACCCATAGACTTGAGATATATGAAAATATATAGAATTTATTGTTTAAAATGAAGACAACAAAATGTTTTATTTATTCATGGCATGCACTAAATAATGCGAAGGAAGAAAAAAATTCCATCCCATCACAGATATCTTTCCCAAACAAGGTTTCCTTCCCATAACAATTTTGGAACATGGATTATAATTCTATGATCTAATTTTGAAATTCTACTTCATAATTGATAAACCTTATAATTTGATCATCATCATAAAAAACATGTCAATGTTAAATGTTGTCTATGACTATATGTATAACAAGTACCTCCACTTGATACTGATGGTGAGTGTTCATATTTTCAATTTCAAACTGAGCACCCAACCATGCAATTCTGTCAATGTTCTCATTGAAACTTTTATAATGGTAACAAATATTAAAAGTGTCAAAATTTTCTATAAAGTCCCATACAATAGTTATATATTATTTCAACTTTTTTTGGGTGGCTGAAGCATTTTATACTTTCTTAACCACTAAGTTAGAATCACCCATCATAATAATATTTGTAATTCTATGTTCTTGAGAAATTATCAAACCATGTAAGAGTGCCTCATATTATTTAATGTTTTTAGTGCACTCAAAGGACAATTTGAAATAAAACTTAAAATATTTCTTATTAGGGGGCATAAAAGACAACACTAGTTTCATTTCCAAGATTGGAACAAGCCCCACCAAAAGACATTCTCCAAACATGATCACTTCCATTGTTAGGTTCAACATCAAGATCACTAGATTGTTCAACACAATCAATGTTTTTAAAAAAAGTTACAAAGCTATACATTACTGTAAAATACCTCATTTAGATCATGTTCTCAATATTCAAGTACATGTAACATCTTAGGCTCTCTATGAAGTTTTACCATCTTACCTTCCAAAGGAATGGTGGTATAAGAAATATCCATATAAACAATACCACCCATGTTTAAAACCAATTGTATTGATTGTAGTATCTCCCACTTGGGAGGAAAATAAAAAATTACCACATTCATATTCATAAATTTACCTATATGAGCTACGAATTGAATTACCAATCCTTTAACTTGTCCAACAATTGGTACCTCTCTTGAATCCATGGCATAACACTTACCAAAGGCAGATGTTATTTTTAATCCAAGATCATTAAGGACACCAAGGGGAGTCACATTGTTATAGGATTTAGAATCAAACATACAATTATGATCAATTAAACCATTAATCAATAGGGTAGTATAGAAAGGGTCAACATACAACTGACTCTCTATTAATGTAGTCACCAAATAAACCATCATGGATGATTTAATAACCTCATGTGACTCTTCATCATCATCTGAGATTATTATAGGTGAATTCCTCTCATTCGTAGTTATATTATCATTAAACTCCAAATACTTGAATGGCCTCCTTTTATGTTCTGGTATTTGTAACAACTCAATAAGTGGGACAATGGTTTTTAATTGACTCAATACATAGGCCATATCACACAAACACACACACACACACACACACACACACACACACACACACACACACACACACACACACACACACACACACACACAATACTAAGGAAGGAGATTATTTAGAAGAAGGGTGAAAATAATCTCAATAGGAATAAAATCAGTTAATGTCAGAGGTGGAATAGAATGGGATGAAATAGAATTATCAACAACAGTTTTTAACAGTCGATTTCATCTTACATCACTTTAACCCTTAGGAATACTAGACAATAAAGGTTATCTATTCTTGGAAGGAGCACCTTTATGTTTGATAGTTTTGGAAGTAGGTGTTAGTTTCAAAAAACTAGGGACCTCTTTGGTTTTCTTAGCTTCCTTATATTTATCCCCTACCCTTATATCAATAAGGGTAGTCTCTTGAGGATAATCACGTTGTTGCTTGATTCTCAACTATACTATTTCTCTTTGGCAATTGGATAATTAATTAACAACTGCCTATCCTAAACTAAATAAATTCCCCCATCATACTTTTTAATCATCATAGATCTTAAAAATTCAAAATTATGATTGAGTAACTCATATGCTTATGTTTTTACATCACAAATAAATTTAAGAGGTAGAAGACATACCTCTTTCACTACACTTCATAATTGATTAATGATAGTAGCACTCAATAATTATGTGGAGGTAGATACTTTACTTTGATAGATTTGATAATCAAATATCATAATCTCATCATTATTAGATGAAGACACAAGTTCATATGCATTTTCATAATTCCTTCAGTAGTACCACAAGGAGGATGGGGGAGGAAGAATTTATCACATCAACCAATGTCAAGATCCCATTCTACAAAATTAAACTTAGCATTCAATAGATCAGGAACTTCCTTTCCAACTCCTCTATTCTGATTTCTATCATTTTAGGTAGGTATATTACTTTTATCATTATCTCAGTTATGGAAAGAGGATCTCTCTTGTGCTTAACTATGGTTTTGAGTTATCTCCTAACTATAAGATCTATGAGTTATCCCCTTCTCAGCACTATCTAACTTGTATGACATATCCTTGGTATTAGTTACCATGGTATTCAAAGTCTCCTCTAGGTTGGCAATCTTATTGGTTTGATATTTTTTAGGATTGATCAACTTTACATTTTTCCTTTTATTCAGAGGCTTACCCAAAATATTTATATTATTTTCAATTTGGATCTCCATGTTGAATGCCAACCTCATATTTATGGTAGCCTTATCTCTCAAGTAATATGCAACCTTTTTACCAATTGCATCACAGTATTTGATCAAGCAAGTAATATCACTTGGCCTAATATTATCAAGCAACATCATCATTATCTTATTAATTATTTTATTGACATATTACACACACTCATTTGGATTATTATTTATGCTTTAAAATTTTTCAAGAAGGAACCTAGGCTCAAATCTATCACCATATTATATTTTGAAAACACTCTTCATTTCTATCTATAAATATATGCATCCATAGGGAAGATAATTTAGCCACTCACATGCATCTTCTTCAAGTGTATGCACAAATAGTTTAATACAAACATCCTCATGCTCAACCTCGTAATATTCAATTATAATGTCAAAATATTTTAAATGCTACTCTCCATTCACTAAATTATTCCCATAAAACTTAGGGAGTTAATCCCATACCTCATTTATAACTTCATTGAGATAACATTTTGTTTTGTCCAAGTTCTGAATCTAGGAATCTTTAATAAAGGACATTCACTATCTTCCTAATAACTATACCTCATGACTACTTATATGGTGGACTCAAGATTAGATGGTAAAAGGCTGTGAGGAGGTGAGTGAGGTGGGCTTGGGGGATCAAACCTAGGAGGAGATTTTGGTCATTGAGAAGGTGTTGGGTAGTAACTAGGACTATAGGGCTTCAAATTATCAGGAGAACTATGATAATATTAATTTAAAAAATAATTAATAAAAATAAGTTCAAGTGTACTAGAATTGGGATGGTCCAAATACTCCTTTAATGAAGAACAATATCCTTCAATCTGCCTCAAAATTTGTCTCCTTTTATGATGAACACATAAGTCAAAGGCAAGTTGATTTGATGAGTCACCTTGAAGGAGGATCCCAGTCTATCTAGGTTTGTAAACAAGAGAAAAATCAAAACTTAATTAATCAAAGTGGGCATTCATCTTTCAAAAACAAGATAAAATATTGGAGTTACAACTATAATAAAACATACAAAATATAACATATCATAAAAAGATAGTGTTACATTTTGAAACCATACTTTTTTATAATCAATGATGAGATAGAGAGACAAACACATTGGAAAATTCATGTTCAAAAGAGCAAGTCACTTTAAAACATGAAAAAGTAACATCTCCTTGTAATAGTTTTTGGTAACACAAGTCCCAAGGATCTTATCCTCGACAATGGTGCTTATAGTGTCGTATAGTTGACAATGCAAAATAGAAAATTAGACTAAAAAAACCTCATATTTGAAACACATGAGATAATATGATTAAACATTTCCTAAAACTACTCATCGTAAGTCAATTGATCAAATATTTCAATCCTTGAAAATTGTGCCAATCGAGTGTTGGTTCCTAATTGTACACCTTTAGGATTCAGCCTTACACACTTGAGAAGATGGTAAACATAGATGATAAACCTATGTTATGTTATTATAGCCAGGGAAGGGTTTCACATTTGCATTTCTTTAATACAAACAATGAATGAAAAACACTAACAAAGGGCATGGTTAGTTGCTTGCTACTTCTATATTTGCATGAACCAAGGTGAGAGGACTTATTTGGTAGCTTGGTCACAAGCTATGATATTATATTTCAATCTCTAGTAGATTTTTAGCACACATAAAAATCTGACCAAATCATAACCAAACTTTCATAGTCCACTTGTAAATGGCTATTAGATAGACTAGCCAAATGTTTTTTGAATAAGATACAAGCTACTAAATAAATATAGGAGGGTGATTTTAATATTTATTTATACAAAAATTATTGATGACTAAGATCCAAATGGGATATTAAAATGTTATTCTTCAAGGATGACACATAGATACATTTTAGATTTACAACATTTATGCATTTGTGGGCAAATAACACGTAAGATATTCAACATGTATTAATTGCAGGGGTAGGACATGTATGATGAGTTAAGTAATTTTAAGAGAGTTGTGGAGGATTTCAACATAAGGAACTCCTTCAAATACCATTATATCATTCATTCTATGATATAACAGAGTAAGAAACAATATTAAGTAAACTATCAAGAGTGGTTTGCATGTGTTAATGCTAATCCAATGCAAAAATTCAAATGATCCCTAAAATATCTAAAGCATACATTGCAAGTATAGACTCAGGTACTTTCTCCTATGAAATCCATAAATATGGGGTGTCCTTAAAATATTATCACTAAAACATTCCCAAATCACAATGCCAAAAGGAGTTTATAACCTAAGTCTCATGCCCATAATGACTACCATTAATAGACATAAAAATAGATACCCAAGAAAGAATGCATGAAGAATGTGCCATTGCATTTCATTATTAAGAAAGAGCAAAAATAGTATATGTTTTTCATTCATATTGAATGTAAATATATATACGTAAATGTTCAAAATATTAACATGGTTAAAAGCATAGTGCATTTATTCTAAAAGAGGGGAGACATATGCAAAACACTCTTAGAGTTTACTAATGACTATAAAAGTGCAATCACCTTAGTAAAAAAGACAAAAAACACAACAAATTTTTGAAAGTTGAAGAGCCTAAACCAAAAAAATTCAACCTAACAATAATCTATATAAAGAGGACAAGCCCTCTTTACTTATAGAAATCTCACCCAAAATATTCCTAGAAGATGCCTTTGAACGCGCTTAGAAACTCTCATGATTTACAAGGTGATCATTCTGGTATCTGGTTGTCCATGTAATGATAAGATTTCAAATAAAAATTGATATGATGGGCTGGAAGCTTGATGCAGTTGAGCTTGAGGGAGAATATTCTCTTGGGTGAAAAACAAACTTTATCTTCTTGTGAATATATTTTGCCCTGTTGTCCAAACTAATCATTTGCCCAACTGAAAGTTTGTGGATGTTTTCCATTCTCCTTGCACAAGCCAAAGAATGTTTTTAATTTTATCATGATAACATTAGACTACTCCAGTTGTAATGGAGGTGGTGTGGGATACATGGTCACTTGAATATAAATATGCTTCCAATGGCCCATTTTGGCTTCAAAACCCTTGCAACAATTATCTTCATCCATGAAACCTTTTAGACATTAGTCAAATATTGGTATATAATGCTTAGTTTTGTCTTTATCCTTTTGCCTTAGAATTTTCCGATTCACTTTCCTTTTCCCTTTTTGATGCTAAACATAATAATGCTATGTGGAATATTTGACCTTATGCGAGATTTTGGGATTGAGTTGCACATTTCTAATTGTTTGCTTTGTGGAACTTACGTGCACATTTACACTTTTTGTCCTTGGTAGGTTTTCAAAACCTAGATACAATTTTACACCCTTTTGTCCTTGGTGGGATTTTGGATGTCAGTTGTAACTTTGAATCTAGTAGGATTTTAAAACTCAGGTGCACATTTGCCAGTTGTTGGGATTGCGAAAGTCTATTGTATATTTAAAAGTTGGCAAGATTGCAGAAGTATGTTGCATATTTTTAAATTTAAAATTTAAAAATGCATTTTTGATGTTTAAATTCCCATTGGGATCTCTATTATGGACATGAATATTTGACCTTATGTTTGACATAAGACCTTTTGAATTGGATTTGTCCTTACAACTTTGGCATGGGCCTTTAAAGATTTGTTGACATGTTTTAGTGGGTGGAAGGCATTGGAGTGCAGTCTGAAAAATACACATTTGAATATTAAAGTTATTTTCCCCCCAAATTTTTTTGCGTTGGTGATTCCTCTTACATCTTTACAATCTCTCTATCTTGTTTTCTTTGGGCTTCATGTTATGGCTCCATTCACTATATTGCTATTAGCGTAATTTGATATAACATACATTTTATTTTACATTATTTTATAGAATGTTTGGTGTAACTGTTTTGGTTTTTCCTGTATCACAGTATTAAAATGTTTTTACCATTATTACCATAGGTTTTTACCATATTTTGGTAAATGGATTTGTATATAATTCCATTGATAATGAATATTAAATAACTGCATTCTCATTTCCTGCAATTATATGGTATTATAACATGGGAATTAATTTTTGATAATATATCAAAGTGCATTGCAATTATGCCATTGCCCTGAGTAATGAGACTTAATTATATCCTATGTTGTATCTATCTTAGTTATTTCACAAAGATCCCACCTACATCAAATTAGACTTCCTACATTCTGAAGGTTCCACGCATTCCATTGATAATGATTATTAAATAACTGCATTCTCATTTCCTGCAATTATATGGTATCAGAACATGGGAATTAATTTTTGATAATATATTAAAGTGCATTGCAATTATGTCATCACCTTGAGTAATGAGATTTAATTATATCCTATGTTGTATCTATCTTAGTTATTTTACAAAGATCCCACCTACATCTAATTAGACTTCCTACATTCTAAAGGTTCCACGCAGTTGGATAGTGACATCTGTTATCTTCAAATTTAGGCAGATCTAGCTTAAACAGCTCGAACATATATCCTATATATTCCTTCATTCTTGGAAAATATATTTTTTCCTACATGTTAATTTGAATTGATTTACACGCTATCACCACTAGTGAACTCATCATTCTCCATGTGGATTTAACTTTTGATTCTCAACCTATCGACTAAATCAACATGGAATTCATTTGAAAATAACTATGTCACCTCAGATTTCAAATCAGATATGTGTTGGATATTAGCATCAAAAATATTGGTATCTTCAACATGCTCAATGACAATGTCTTCTATTTTGCTCATCATGTGTGTGTCTAGTCAATTCCACACCTTATCATTTTCTCTTCAACTCAGCATCCAAAACACATATCCTTAGCACTAGATCCTAGCAGTCATCATCAATCACATTTTGAGAGATTAGGTTGTGCATAGGCTTGAATAGATATGACTTGACCCCACATGTTCAATAATCTTAGGCATGCATTTCACATTTGGTTTCATACATGCTCGAGTTACCTACTTTGCAGGACTGACGTCTCAAGACTGAATTATATTTTTTTCTCAGTACACCTATGTTGTAATCTCTTTGTGTCTTTTATACATCTACACAGTATATGTTTTTAGGTAGTTATTTTCGCTTTTTAGTGTAGAGTTTTTTTTTAATGTATGTTTTAAGTCAATAGTTCAGATTTTTGTCAATAGGCTATAGTGTCTATAGTTTATAGGCTAATGCTATTTTTAGAGTCAGTTATTCAAGTTATTTATTTTTTTAGGTAGTTTGGATCTATTTAATAGATCATTCGAGTGTCTTTTATTATAAAATCCAATAGTCATAAAAGTGTCAAAATCAAGAGATTTATTATTATGTTATAAGTCTAATGATATATTGTCCAAAATCCAGTGTGTCAATATCATTTATATTGGTCAAGTCTATTATAAGTTATTTTGGTGATTAGTTATTTAGTAATGAAAATAATAACAAGTCAAGAGTCAATTTGTGTGATTCTCTTCACTAATCGAGCTACATATTATTGGGGTAACCAATGCCCAGTTTACAAAAGATATGTCAAGGGTGTGGTGGGGGGAGGAATTATCTTCACTAATCTAGCTATTTGAGCTACTAACTAGAGGTTGAAGGATATAAATAGGTTGGAGGACGACTGGCATACTCTCGTGAGTCACCTAAGATGGGGTTACATCATTGCTATGGTGACAATTTTTAGTGTGTTTGTGTGGCATGGTTTAGTTGTGCAGCATGTTTTTCATTAAAATACTAAGCATTATTTTCTAGTTTGGTACCTCCTGATGAAGAATATTATGGGGAGAAAAATCACTAAAGTAGCACTTGGTTCTTGGAAAAGGGTTTATCGAAATCTGAGAAACCACCAAAGTGGTCGAGAACTCCTTCCACCTCTAGTTTCGTAGTCAACTTGTAAGAGAAAACCATATGGGTTTGTGGTAATCCAAAAAACCACTGAAGGTGTTAAACAAAGAGATGTACTCCTATCAATTCTAGGTTTGCCTTAATCCAATAAGGAAAAACCAAGTTGCCACCAAGACCATGAAGCCATAAAGATGACGTGCTACCTCAAAAGTGAGTAGGCTATAAGAAGAGTGTAAAAGCTTTTTACCATGTTTGAAATAAGGTGGGTTCACTATCAGGAATATGATGTTTGTAAAAATAATGTAATAAGGGGCAAAATGTTAGCATAATTAGATATAGCGTATAAGTTGTTTAACATTATTTTATAGAATGTTTGGTGTAACCATTTAAGTTGTGCTAGTATCACAATTTTTAGAATGTTGTTCCCACCATTCTTGTAGGTTGTTACCATATTTTGGTAAATGGCTTTGTATATATTTGTAATGATAATGAATATTAAATCACTGCATTCTCATTCTGTGCAATACTTTCCAACTCATCCACATAGCAATCCATATGTGCCTTTATTTGTGCTTGTTGCAAAAATTTCCTTTTCTCCATATAATGTTTGTTGTCTTTCAATATCAATTTTTGTTTGCCATGATTGATACTCTACCTTATCTACTTCCAATGCAGCCTATCATGTCTCCCCTTGATATACCATAATTTCAAAAACTCTTTTGGCATTGGGAGACTTGTTAATTTCTCTGTGAGCCTTTGCTTTTCTACCAAGGTACATCGAATTGAATCCTTGCGAGTGGGTCTCTTTCTTTGGGACAATGAAATTGAAATGAAAAGGCCCTTCTTAGTAGAATAGAACCCAAAAGCAATAATTGTTGTTGCACCAATCCTTGCTTAATTTGTTGCAGTGCTATCATTTCCAATGGGCAATTCCTAGAGAGAGGAGCCATTATTGGGTGACATAGAAGGATCACAACACACCTTCTCTTCATCAAAATCATATTTTTGGATTCTTCCAAGCAACTGCAAGTAGCACTAAGGTAGCGACACCAATACACAAGAACGGTAATCGAACACAATGTAGAGATAGACAGAAACCACACTTGGCAAATTCTTCTTTTTCAAGTCACCACTACACCCATTGATGACACATTTACACTTTTTCTTTACCTCTAGCAGGATTTGTAAACCTCTGTATGTATATTTACATTCTGTAGGTTTGGGGAATCCAATAATAGTTTGCAAATTACAATATAAAACATTGTATTATGACATTGTTTTCCCGTTTAGGAATCCCGCATACTTCAAAACTTTACTTGCACATTACAATTTTCAAGTGTAAAGTTGCGTTTTGGCTTTGTATATTTGGCGAGAATATTTGTGCCTTTTGTTTTAAACTTTCTCCCTCATTTGACTTTCTGTGGTATTTCAAACCTTCCACATGGGAATATGAAATATTAGCATTTAATAACACCTATGTTTGCGAGTTTGGGAAACTCACTCGCAATTTACAAGTTAAATATGTTGCAACGTGACATTGCATCTCCGTCATGGATCTCTGCTCTTGCCTTTTCCTTCACAGCTTTTCACTTACCTTTTGATAGCATTTTTCACGGACCTCCACATGGGAAGCACGTCAACCTAAAAAATTAAGATGTGCTTTTAAGACATTTTTGTGGATTTTCATAATCAACACGCACAGCAAGTTTCGAACATTTGCATGCATATTACAATTTGCAATTTTTAAAGCTGCAAATGCATGTTGCATTCCCGTTGGAAATATCCGCGGACATCAATATTGACGCCTCTTTTAATCTTGACTGTGAGTTGACCACGGGTTTGTGCTTTTAAATCACAATGTGCAAGTTGCAAATTTTCATTTTGACATTATAATCCCCGCTAGAACTTCCACGTGGGCTTTGTGTTGGACTTTCTGCTGCTCCCTTACGTTGAAATTAAAATCATCCATGAGATTTGAATCAATTACGTTGCCCTTTTTAACTTTCGATGTGAACATTAAAACCCCCACATGGACTTCTATTTGCGTAACATAATTTGCATGGACGTGTCGCATTGGAGTATTGCAATCCCGGCTAGAACTTCTACTGACTTGACATTTAGCGTACAAGTTACGAGCTTCGGTGTTTCACTAACATTTTGTATTTTGTAAATAAAAGTTGCAATGTGATGGCATGTTCCTCCTCCTCCCTCCCCGAATCTCTGAGACCTTGTCTTCTGCAACGTAAATGTTAGACTTTGTATTCTTTAATACTTATTCATTTTTTTTTCCTTGACTCAATTCCATCATAAACTCTGTTAATGTCACATTAAACATAAACATGAAAATGTTAATTATTAGTGCAAGCAAATTTACGAGGTCTCCACAACATAGTTACGGAAGCATAATTTTATCATTTGGATGAACACTTGCGGAGTTCCTTCAGAGTGCAACGGTTTAAAACATCAGACACATTTTTCTGGAAGGGCACAGACTGCTTAGATCAGATTTGGGGACTCACAACCTGTATAAAGAATGAGTCTATACTCTCAAAATCTTTCATTTGAATAATCTCAAATTATTTTCTAAGTATTTGTAATTTTGCAGTTTTAACTTTACTTATACCTTGGTATGTTGTTTGCAGGGTTTCTCATGCTTGCTTTGACCTTGTGGCAGCTACAACTCTTAAGAAAAATTAAGTCCTCCATTACTTGCTGAATGAAGAACAGTGCCTTTGCATTCTTAGTTTTGTTTTCTTTCAATAAGTCTTTCTTTGCTTGTGAGATGGCTTGAAATGCTTGTTAGTTTGTTGGTTCAGGGATCCCATGTTTTTACTAAATCCCAAACATCTTTAACATTGAACAATAGTATTTGCAGTTGAAAAATGCTTCCGCTTACTCCTGCCTTGGCTTCTCAAAAAAACTCCTTCCTTTCTCTCTTTCTTTTATTTAAAAAGGAAAAACCGTATATAATCGATTACTTTGTTTCAGCTCTGTTTGAAGTTCTGTGTTGGTAAAAATGGACTGCACTTGGTTAAGACCGACGTACTTGGCTGAATCGCTCCTCCTTTTGACTTCGTCTGTTCACTTGGTTTGATAACTGACAGGGGCTCCCTTAATTTATGCACATATGCCCACGAGACTTAACAACGGATCCCTCTTTATGTTGAAGGCAAAACCTTTTAAAATTTATTCGATCTCCTTTTTGTCTTTCTGTGAGTGGTAACGGCCTCGACAACAATTCGAGTTGGATTTTCAGCAACAGTAGTTTCTAAAATGTTTTTGAGTTTGTAAGGATAAGATAAATCCTAGAGTGATTTTATGTGTAAAAAGGAAAAAGCCAAAGAAAGCAAGAAAAGTTTCTTTTTCTTGCACGCTAAGTAAAGCAGCAAGAAAAGTTTCTTTTCTTGCACGCTAAGTAAAGCAGCTAGGCTCTCCTATAAAAGTAAGATTGTTGTAGCAAACTCATGCATTGTATTTTCGAAAGAAAAGTTGGCTGTTAGGCTGAATAGAAGATCCAACATTTGCAAGGTTTTCCCTACATTGGGGTTTCCTGGGTATATCTGTGTTATTGTCTTTTTGTTATTTTTTGCTTCCGCTATTATTAGTTGTTAATTAATCCAGTTATATTAATCGTTATAAATCAAATTTATATCTGTGAATTTATTGTGGAATTAATCTATTGCTGGGTTATAGAAATTAACAGTGGTGACGACCCTAAACATAGGGGAAGGAGCAGTAGCCCCAATTGCAGCATTGAACCCCTTCATTGGCCTAGTTTGGCACAATGAAATACTCCAAACAAGGAAGGAGGGAAAAAAGATTAAAGGAAGACCCGCTTTCATTTTGCAATTTTACAAGAAGCCATCTAGACCAGATTGCAACTATTCAGATCAGATCAACTCCTATCAATAACGAACAGGTATTATTGGTAACCAAATGGCAGTACTAAAAGCCCAATTCGGTAAGGGACATCTAAGATCATAGAGGGACTAAGAGAAAATATGAAACTCTACTACCAAGCAATTGTAGTTGTACTTGTGAGAGACTACAGAGGACTATATAAGCTTTTTGGCCAGATAGATTCTTGCGAGCATGCCGATCTGGAGATTCCTATGAGCATGACTCTCTGTAAGGGGGGCGACGCTAACTACTGTGAAGACCATTTCATATTTTATTTAAATTAAATAATCCAAATTCCAATACAACGGGTAGTCTGGTTTGAGATTCCACGTCTCCTTTCTAGTAATATAAGTTTTCATAAAAGAATACTATTCTTACACTTGTGTTTAAATAATGTAGAAACTTTTATTCGTTTTATACTTTGAGATAATAAACGGCATTTCTTTTGAAGAGGGTGGTTGTTTATATTTAAAAAATTAGGCCATCAAGTTGCGAGGATCAAATATGATTTTGTGCGTTTGAAGATTAATAAAGGCCATACGATCTTCAAAAGGTCGTTCAAATACAAATGCACTCTGCTCACAGTTTATTCTATTTTCTGCAACAGATGCCGTTTCCCAAACTTTTCTTTTTAATTTTATGTTGTTTTCGACAGAGGATGCCCCTTCCAGATTTTTTAATAAATCGTTCTAAAACACCTCCCATGTTTAAAGCACCTTTAAAAAAAATTATGAGCTTTTCCTCATATTTAACGTTAGTGTGTAGCCGGTTTTGTCTTTCATCATGTTAAACTATTCCTTTTATATTGTTAGCACCATAACGGCCATTCAATGTGCCAACCAGATATTAGAGGGCAGAAAAATTAAAAGATATTTACGAAAAAGAAAAAACGTACTTGTAGTCTTTTGTAATGGGAAAATAAACCATGTTTCTCGCGAGAATCTGAAAGTAAAGCATTCCTATCTATGTTGGCGGCGGTACCGACTCTTGTCAGACAATTAATTCATACTGTATTTCAACTGGATAATCCCCTTTCCACGCAAACGGTGACTGAATTATTGCATGCCATCCAGGGGTTAGATTTGGCGGCCGTTTAAAAGTTTTTGAAGTTATTACCCGTAAAATACAGTCACATTATATTTTTAACCGTATCAAACGACGGATGAAAACTTAGACTACCTGTCAAATTGGCGTTTACAATAAAAAATTGATGGTTTTAAAATTATTAATAGTAGTGGGGACTCGGACTAGTCAGAGTCTGGGATTGGAGTCTGGGAGTGGGAAGTGGACATGTCACGACTCATAGTCAGACTCTGACATGACCAAACGCATAAATAAAATGTGACGGTGTTCGGACCCCAAATTCAGAGGTACAATAAGATAAAATAGGAGACTAGACAACATTACCCACGCGTGACATTAAGGTAAAGTGGAATCATTGTCAAAACATAGACTCGAAGGAAACTATCCAAAACAAATATTCAAACATTCCCATTTCCTTGCAACTTGGCCGCCGTCAGGGGTTAAATTTGACAGTCACCCTTACCCGTCAAGAAATGTTTTTGTGATGGTTTTTAAGATAATGTCACCTTGCACATGACGTTCATTTATCATTTTTAACATTCATAATTATTATATAAATACAAAAATATTTATTTTTATATAATAAAATGATATAAAAATAAAGATATTATTAATATAAATGAAATCATATTATATTAGATGTGTGTAAATATATCTATAAAATGCTATACCTTATCATAATATTTTTGATGTATTTAAATTATAGTTGAGTAGACTATTGAGATTCCGGAATGTATAGGAAGAGCGACCTATTTTCTGGCTGATGTAGTTCATTTGGGAAACATTTTCACATGCAAATGTTTTTGAATTGGGTAAAGTGTCCAATTCTACACCAAATAATGGTAGAGACGCACCCAAAACAATAATACCTTCAACCATTAACACAAATCCCTATTCTTATTTCTTCCCTAAATTGTCCATGTTTGGGGTTAAAGAAAAGCCAAGACACCACTTTTAATTGGTTAGAAGGCTTTATTGAAAACACCACAACAAGACAGAAAATAAATAGGCAACTTTTCAACTATGAAATACCCTGTAAGATGACAATCAACATAATAATAATAATAAAATATTATAAATTCAACCTACAAATTTATAGGTTTTGTGGGAAGATGTTTTAAAATGAGATAGCAAAGACACATAGTTCATCACATTACACAATGTAACGTTTTTAAAAAGGCATATAACAGGGGTGTACCCAAAAAAGAAGTGGAAACAAATCCATGGTATATACCAAAAAAAAATAGGATCAGAAATGTTTCAATAAGGAATCACAAACCCTATGTTAACCATCTCAACACAAGATTTGAGTTCAAATGATAGTGTATGCTTATTCATAAAGGTAAAAGTTAGGGGTTATTATTTTTGAAACTCAAATCTGTGACTATTATAAGATAATGCAACGACCTTAGAAGAGATTCACACAAATATTTATGGTAGAGGCATGTGTTATAAAAATAAACCCTTTGCAGTAAAGGTAAACGTTGTTCTCAAAATAAACCCTTAATTGTTCTAAACTCTTAAATGAAAAAAAATAAAATCATTTGAAAGGAGAAAAAAACACTGAAGAATGAAAAACAAAGGGAAAAGGACTGACCTGAGTTGGAGTTGGATGATCAATCAAAACAAGATGTAAATCTCACAAAGTGCAAAATTGAATCTCTCGTCTTCTCCATCTTCGAGTGGGAAGAAAAAACACTGGGTGAGCAGTGCGAAGGAAAATGATTCTTCATTGCTTGTTACATCGAGATCCATCTCCTCCACTAGTTTATAAACTTATAGAGTCACCCTTTCTGCCAAATTTTTGAACAAAAAATTAACCCAAAACAATTCAAAAACTTTGAACTTTGCACCCACGTAATATGAAGGAGGTTTTGTGGAGTGGGGCGACTACAGAGTCTTATCATAGTTCACTTTTTTTCATCTCCTATATTAATGGTAGTTACAATTGAACAATAGAAAATTTAAATTTCATTAAGTTATGGAAAATGTGTCCTTTAATTAGTCTCACTAATGTCAATGACTCAACAAATCAGAAATCCTCAATTCATTTTTAATCCTCAACGGTGGCCAAGTTGATAGGAATGGTGGCCAAGTTGCTAGGAAATGGGAATGTTTGAATTTTTTTTTAATTAAGTTTCCTTCGAGTCTATGTTTTGACAATGATTCCACTTTACCTTAATGTCATGCATGGGTAATGCTATCTAGTCTCCTATTTTATCTTATTGTACCTTTGAATCTTGGGTCTGAACATTGTTACATTTTATTTATGAATTTGGTCATGTCAGACTGTGACTATGAGTCGTGACATGTCCACTTCCCACTCCCAGACTCAAGTCCCAGACTCTGACTATTTCGAGTCTCCACTCCTATTAATAATTTTAAAATAGTTAATTTTTTATTGTAAACATCAAATTGATAGGTAGTCTAAGTTTTCATCCATCATTTGATATGGTTAAAAATATAATGTGACTATATTTTACAGGTAAAAACTTTAAAAGCTTTTAAACGGCCACCAAATTTAACCCCTAGCCGCCGTTGAGGATTAAAAATGAATTGAGGATTGTTGATTCATTGAGTCA
>JARHVA010005812.1:540000-550000 GCA_037957365.1 Torreya grandis | reverse complement strand
TCCTTTGGTCATTATTATTATTTAGATAATATAATTTATACTCTTTCATTATAGATTCATTGAAGAATACTTGATTCTATATCTAAACACCAGTGACCATGCCTATAGCAGATGATGTAGTGTTGTAAAGATGAGTTTTAAATATTTGATTTAATTCCATAAACTACTTAGCAAATGACATAAATATAATTGATGGTGAATACATTGTTCAACTCAAAATATCCTCTTTTAGCCCTATGATGACTATTTAACGTTACAAATTATGGAATTTTAGACAATGAATACAAATAATAATGTAAAGCCTTTTTTGAGTTAGTCATGAAATATCAATTTAGTAAATGTTGTATAAACTGTCTATAACTTAGTTCTTATAATATGATTTGTAATGGATCAAGATCATATGGTTATGAAGAATTTAACTAATCAAGACATTAAAATTTATGGTTCATTCCTAAGAAGTTTACAAATGGAAGTTAATTTTATTAGCTTTTGAAAAGTATCATTAGAAGGAAAGATTTGAAATGTAAAATGATCTTTTTATAGCCTTACATGATAATCCATATGGTTCCTTTCTTTGCTCATCATTTTTGTTTAGATAAAATACTATAGATTTTTTCTTTCTAGCTTCAATGTAAAAGATTTGATCATATGTCCAAAAACCAGTGGCTCTACCTATAGAAAATGTTGCACTGATCTAAATATGACTATAAAATAATTAATTAAATTAAATAGGCTACTAAGGAAATGGTATGAACAAAATTGATGATGACTACATTGTTCAGTTCAAAATATCATGCTTTATGCTTATGGTGATTCTTCAATATTATATTTTTTTTACATTTAAATAGAATCAATAATGTGAAGAATTCTTTGGGTTACTATAAATTGGTTATTAAAAATAATTTTTCAAAAATAAAAAACATATACTTAAGACCGAGTTAACTGATCAAGACATTACCATTTATTTCACACTCCTAAAAGGAAGTTTAATAATGCAAGTTAATTTTATTAGCTTTTGAAATGTAACATTAGAAAGAGACATCTACAATGTCAAATGTTATTTCTATAGCATTTCATCATGATCTATATGGTTTCTACCTTGTCTCATAATTATTATTTGTCTAACATATTGTAGATTGTTTATTTCTAGTTTCAGTTGAAAAGTCATGATTCTATGTCAAAACAATAGTGGCCACAACTGCAGTAGATGTTGTATAGTTCTTAAGATGTTTTTCAAATAATTATGTGGATGTCATAGATTATTATGGAAATGGAAGGAAGAAAAATGATGATAAATACTTTATATAATTGAAAATATGCTCATTTATACATGCAATGAAAATGCCAAAAAATTAAATATTCAATGAAAAATGTAATTTTATGACAAGTTAAAATATTTTAATTTGAAAACCAACATATGGATGACCTTAAGTCTAAGTTATAATTACATTTGGATCATAACTTAAGCATATTCCATAGTAATGAATGTTATAGAATTTGACGAGCCTCGTGAGAATAATATTACATTCCAACATGCAAACACACATTTGGACACGACCCCAGTTATGTCAAATGTAATACCAAAAAGCATTTTGATGACATAATATAGATAGGCTGAGTAAATTGAATCCATGATTCAAAACAATTCTTTAAATATTAATGGCTAATTCAATTTGTGTGCCTTAGATACGACCTGCAAATATTTTTTAATGTTATATTACAAGTAGGGTATAGTGTATATTTTATAAACATGATACAAAGAATTAATTAAATTTATAGTTAGATGATGCTTTGTATTATATATGAAATGTTTCAGATAGATAATAACTTTTGAAATGCAATGACACTTATGTTTTAAAAAGAGATGAATACTTAATACTGAAACATTTTAGAATAATTATTTTTTGAGACAAATTATTACTAATAACAACACTTTTATGGAAATGGATGGACGTGCACAGAGATAAATAACTATTATTAAATATTTTAGCTATGAACATGGAAATATTGAATGCAAACATTATTTTATGAGATTAAAATAAAATATAGTTAAAACCTTTAATGATTTCAATTTTATGCCTTGTTATATTATTTGATTCAATTTTACCAAGGATAAAAAAACATTTTTGTACTACAATTAGTGAAACCAAAATCGCCTCATTTTGAAAATATGATATAATGAAGATAATTTTAACTGTAATAGGATGTAAGAGGAGGCAAGTAAACATGAAAAATTAAAATGCATGATAGGACATTAAGATAACCATTCATAAATCTAAGGTCATAATGCTTTAAATTTAATAACATAGTATTTAAATTATAACAAGGACATCTAAACGGATTATGTGTCAATTATAAAAAAGTGAAATTTTGAAGAGTAAATCTAACTAGATGAGGATCAATTTTAATATTTTGATAATAGCATTTAGCAAATTTAGTTATGGTATGTTTAGACATGAATGTCATAGATATACATGCCTCTTTATATATATATATATATATATATATATATATATATATATATATATATATATATATATATATATATATATATATATATATATATATATATATATATATATATATATATATATATATATATATATATATATATATATATATATATATATCTTTGTGTGTGTGTGTGTGTGTGTGTGTGTGTGTGTGTGTGTGTGTGTGGATTGTTTGATCTATTAAAATTAAAAGAATAAAAATGTTTAAACATAAGTATTGTATGATTACAAGTATTACAAATGACGCAAATGAAGAATAAGCAACATATAAGGTGTAGATAATATCATATGATTATGGTATCATAAATCACCACAAACATTGATATTTATGTCAAATATTTGATTACAAGACATAATGAAATGTGATGAAACAAGTATTATGTCTTATATCAATTTTGTAAATAAATAAATGGTAGTAGATGAAGATTATTGAAAAATAAAATAAAAATTATGCGGTCAATATTATATGAATAGAGGGCGCAATGGATGAAGGCGAGTAGGAGGGCACGATAGGGTAGAAAGTAGGGTGCAGCTATAGGGAAGCGCTTGGACTGCAGCAGGCATCCCATGGAGCGTGCAGTAGTGGGAAGGCTCCATTTTAAAAAGGTTTATGATCTTTTGCTACTCTTGAGCAACCAAATATGTGCATCCCCAAAGTCAATAGCTGTCTGGAATGATGCAAGGAGAGGCCCAAGCTGGCTATACCATTGGAAATGATTGCTGAAGACATTGAATACTATTCCAATCACTCCCTATACTACAATTTTATGTGGCTTAGGATGTCACTGTTATTCCTGGAATCATGGGCTCAGAGGACGTGGGCACCAAAAGGAGATATGGATATTACATTGCTAGGCAATATCTATTTCATGTTCACTTTTACCTACATAACAGATTTTCAACAATTTTTTGCTGGAGGTCCTTACTTCCATAATAAAGTGGAACTATTTATCAAGCCCTGGCATGCCGATTTCATACCTTCAGAGGGACTACCAAACCGTGTCACGGTGTAAGTGTGTCTGCCCCACTTTCCAGTGGAATGCTACCGAGAAGACACTCTCCAATTGCTTGCATCCTTACTGGGAAGGCCAGTAGGTTCCTCAATGTCATTCCTGGGGGAAAAGGTAATGACTTATGCTCTCATTTGTGTTGAAATTGATCTTAGTAAGTCATTACTGGATGCTTTTTAAATGAGTGCGGGCCCTTTTTCATGGGTACAACAGCTGGATTATGAAACCCTCCCTTTCTGCTGTCATCTATGTCATGCTTATGGGCATTTTCAGTGATGGTGTCCCACCTCGAAATCCACTACACCTCAGCCAACTCAATCTACTCGCACTCCTGATACTGAAAAGGAAAGGGGTTTGATTTCAGGTGAGATGCCTAAAACTGATGGTTTTATGCCAGTTAAAGGCCGATATTGAAATAGAGGCCAAAAATGGTCCTTGAAGGAAATAAAATTAGATGACTCGCTCAATAGGTTTGAAATATTGGATGACCTTAATCAGTAGGAGGTGAATCCCAGGTTGACAATTTTGGACCAGGGGATTGAGGGACCAGCTCAGGAGACCAATGCTTGAGGGGCTTTAACTGAAACACAAGATGCTAGAGATTGTCATATGGATATGGACCAATATCTGATAATTTTAGAAGGAATGACTTCCTCACTTTCTCCCCTTAAATAAGACATAAATATGCCCCTTACCAAGAAAACTAGGGACCCAGGGGCAGCAAGAAGCAGTAAATCTTTTCCTCATCTTCGACTTCTGCAAAAAGATGTTAAGAAAGGAGGGGGAGAGAAATCTGGCAAGCCTAGCAGAAAAAAGGACCAAGAAAAGATCAAGCTAATCAGAGAGACTTTTGTGGATTCAGGGTCAGTAAAGACTCTAGATGCACACTTTTTGAGCTCTCTAAAATGATTATAATATTTTGGAATGTAAGGGGTTTGAATGACATCCCTAGACAAAATGATGTTCATAACATGATTAAAAGTCATAGGATGGATGTCCTTTCATTGCAGGAGACTAATCTTTCAGTTGAGGACATGTCTAGACTTGCGCCCAAGTTGTGGTGGCAAGGAGAATGTCAATGCATTGGCATTACCAGATACTCAGGAGGACTATCTTGTCTGTGGAACCCATGAAAGATTGGCCTCATAGGCTGGATGATTTCTAAGTACTCCATGACTATGATTGATTCTAGCTTTGAGATAGGGGAAGTCATTCTCTTCTCCAATATCTATGCTCCCAATGATTGGTGGGGTAAAAACTCCTTATGGGGCCACATAAGTTTTGTCTGTAGCCTGGCCTACTTCCACCCTTGGATTATGGTAGGTGATTTTAATGTTATTCTTGATTTGACTGAAAAGAGTGGTGCAACATCAAGGTTGGACCCATCTGCTTTGCTAATGCGCAACTATAATGAAATTTTAAATTTAGTTGACGTTAGGCCCAATAATGGATAGTTTACCTGGAACAACCGTAGGACTCAGAAACATTGCATTGCTGAGAGACTTGACCATTTTTTGGTCTCAACTTTTTGGGTTGGAGGTATGTGGTCTACGAGGTCTAAAATTTTGGACTGGAGAGGATCAGACCATTGGCCCATCAAGCTTAATAGTGTCTGACAGTATCACCCGTGCTCTCCTTCATTTAGATTTCAACTCATGTGGCTGTGGGATCAATCTCTGCATGAGTGTGTTGCCAATTGGTGGCATTGGGGTAGGCCTACCCATGGTAGGCCTACCCATGGTGCGATGATGTACATTTTTGCCAAAACACTACAATATGTGAAGTACAAGCTCAAGTGGTGGAATCACCAAAGTTTTGGGAACATTTTCCAAGATAAAGCTACTGCACTAACCAAGATTGATGGTATCACAAGAATAATAAGGGAAGAAGGACCGACTAAAGACTTTCTGCAAGAAGAAACATAGGATGTGAAAGACCTAGAGGAATGCGAGCTATGGGAGGAAATTTGTTAGAAATAGAAAGCTCAGGTCAAATGGCTCCAGGAGTGGGACAATAATACATCCTTTTTCTTCAATTCATCCAAAGCCAGGAGACATGAAAATTCTATTTCAGCCCTGGTCAATGAAAGAGGTGAGTGCCTTAACTCCTTTCTGGCAATTTCAGAGGAGGTAGTGCAGTACTTCTCTACTCTCTTTAGGGAAGATGCTAACGGGGAATCACTAGAAGAATCTCAGGTTCTCTTCTGCATTTTGTCATGGGTGACACGTGAAATGAATGAAAAATTAATGAAACCAATCACACTTAGAGAGCTTGAGGAAACCATTATTCAGATGAAAAAAGGGAAAGCAGCTAGAACTGATGGCTTCCCAGCTGAATTCTACCAAGAATTCTAGGATATCATCAAACTTGACCTTTTAGCTTTTGTCTAAAAATCTTAGCGGAATAAACAAATGCTTAAGGCTACAAATATGACCTATCTTACTCTCATATCCAAATGCAAAGGTGCTGATAGGCTAATTCAATTCTGCCCTATATCACTTTGTAATGTTGTTTACAAAATTATATCTAAAATCATTGCAGATAGGTTAAAAATTGGGCTAAGTTCTGTGATCTCAGAAGAGCATAGTGGTTTTGTGGAAGGCAGGCAAATCTTTGACGGTATTGTTATTGTTTTTGAGTCCATTCACTCCATGGCCAACTCAAAAGATAAGGCGATGTTCATTAAATTAGACATGGCCAAAGCCTTTGATAGGGTCAGATGGTCATTCTTGTGGAAGGTTCTTCATGCTTTTGGATTTGAAGATGAATGGACTCAATGGGTCATGAGCTGCATTTCCTCAGCTTCCTTCTTAGTGCTTATCAACAGAGAACACATGGAGCTTTTTGGTGCTACAAGAGGGCTGCGACAAGGTGATCCTCTATCTCTATACCTTTTTATTCTCCTTGCTAAAGGTTTGGGGAGGTTGATCAATAGGAATAGAGAGGAAGGACATATCCAAGGATGGTGATAGGGAGGGGAATTGCTGGCATAATCACACCTATAATTTGCTGATGACATTGCCCTTATGGGCATGGCCACAATGACTGAAGCTGCTAATTTACACAAGGTGTTAGATGTTTATCTAATGGCCTTGGGACAAAAGGTCAATGAAGATAAGTCATCTATATTATTCTTCAATACTCTGGGCCCTATTCAGCAGCGGATTGTGAGGACTCTGCATTTTCAGATTGGGAATCCCCCCTAGATTTACTTGGGTAACCCTATCTCAGCTGGCCGTACATAAAAAGAATATTGGTAGACTATTTTGGAGAAATTTTAGGTGAAAGTGAATCATTAGACACACAGGTGGTTATCCTTTACGGGCTGGGTTCAACTTATCCAATTTGTGGTGCAAGCTTTACCCATTTACAGGTGTATGCTTTAGGTTGCCCCAATGGGATTCGTTAAGAAGTTTGATTCGGTTACCAAACAATTATTATGGGCTGGTAGTCTGACCTCCACTAAATGGAGCCTTATTAGTTGGGAGATTGTTTTCAGCCCCAAACAATATGGTGGGCTCAATTTGAGGCAGACAGACTTAAATGGTATTGCTTTGGTGGCCAAACTTTATTGGCGATGGTGTACTGAACAAGACAAATCTTGGGCCAAAATCTCACAGAAGTACTACTCTGGAACCATTCAGAGGGACATTCTTCTCTATCTGCTTATTGGAAAAGGTTTGGCAATATGGGGTACTCTAAAAAAAGGGGTTATTCTCATCAAGAATGGCTTATTTTGGATTTGTAAATAGGGATCCAAGGCTCTCTTTTGGTCTGAATCTTGGGATGGTTATCCTCCCATCATTTCTTAGTTTCCAAATTTTTTGAACCTTTGTCAGATTCCTTGACGCTGGCTGGTCTCGGGTGAGTGACTTCAAAGTTTACATTACACAAAGACAGGTGGAGGTAGCTCATTGGAAAGCTCCCAAAACTTGGCCTATTAATGGGATGTAGGAAGAGAATGAGGAGCTATTGAGCATCCTTTCCAAGCATCGCTGTAGTCCTCTTCAAGATGAGGATGAGCTGGCTTGGTCTCCCAATCCCAAGGGAGCTTACATAGTTTCATCTAGATATCAAGATTTACTTCTTCAGAGATTGGGCAGGGGGGAAGTGCATTGGCAGAGATAGGTCTGGAATAAATTCACATGGCCTAAATGCAACTATTTTGCTTGGATGCTGGATTGGAACATGTGCTTGACCTGGGACAATCTCTAGAAGAGTGGTTTTCAAGGCCCTTTAGTATGAGTTATGTGCGGAGAGGCCAAGGAGGATTTAACACACCTTTTTTTGTGATGCCCCTTTACCTTGCAACTCTGGCATTATTGGTGGGATGTTTGGCAGTGCCCATGTCTTCATGCTCAATCTGTGGTCAATTTTTGGAATGGATTGGGAGAAACCCCATCAAGGATGCCCTTCCTGCAAGACATATGGCTGGGCGGCCCCATTTTTCTATTCTATCAGATCTGGGTTGAGAGAAATAGGTGAATTTTTTGCGGGGTGGGGGTCATGGTGCAGCAAGTATTGCAAAAAGTGGTGGGGATGATCTAGGAAACCATCAATCAAATAACATGATTTGCCTTCCTTTGACCAAATAGGATGCTCAGGTGGTGGCATGACTTGGATTCCAGCAGTTAACTGGTAACTCAACATGTGTCAGGAGGAGCAAGTAGGTCAAAAAGCAGATTCTCAGGACTGGTCAGTGGCAACGCCCCTCTAGTGGGATTCTCAAGATCAATACGCATGGTTCTTCTAGAGGTAATTTGGGACCCACGGGTATTAGAGGGATAAGAAGGGATTCTGAAGGTACGGTGATTTTTATTTTTGTAGTTCCTGAGGGGCTGCAAACCATTAACATGATGGAAGGTCAGACCATTCTTTATGCCCTTGAGAAGGCCCAGGCATTAGGTTGGCATAGGATTATCTGCAAATCAAACTCTCAAGTCTTGATTAAACTACTCATTAAGAAGAAAGTGGTGGACATCAATTGGCAACTATCTCTGATTGTGTAATAGATTTTACAAATTTACTCGCTTATGGATAGCGTTACTTTTGCTCATATTCCATGAGAATGGAACAAGGCAGCAGATTTTTTGGCTAAATGGGCATCTGACCATTTGGATGGTGGAAACATTGAGAATTGGGGTCTCTCTCCCCGATGTTGCGTTCTAATTTGGAAAGAATTCTGTAGGCTGATAGGGAGGTTCATAATACTGTCTAGTTGGGTGTGTGCCTAGTTTTTCAATTTATGTTGCTTTCTTCTAGGGGTTTTTGCCCCCCGTTCTTCTTGTAATTCTCTTTTCTTATTAATATTATTTTTACCCCTTATTATTTTAAAAAAATTAAATTAATATATATATATATATATATAATGCGAATAAAAGTAATTATTCTTTACCATTTTATATATAATTCTAGTCATTATTGAATTTAAAAAATAATTTGGATTAATTGCATTTGAGTTTCATATGTCTAAATATTCTCTTTGTCGTAATGGCATTTGTATTATTCAAAATAATAACTACGATGTGTTTACTGTTTTAAATAATTATGACACCATCAAATAGCTGTCTATATGAATTGTATGTAATGTATTCATTTCTTGAAGATTTAAAAAAATATAAAAAATTATGATAGAGAATACTATGAATTACAATGTCTCATAGTTTTTGGAAAAAACTATGAATTATCATGTGAACATGGATTTGAAAAATTACAAGAAAACATTTCTTAAAAGCATACAATTGCAATAAACTAGCAACAACCATTTTTAAAAACTAGTAAATTTACTAAAAACATGTGCATCAAATAAAATAAAAAATTCCAATGCAAAGGATAGATGAAATTAGAAACAAGTATTAGCAGTTATAGGAGATTATAGGTCAAAACATTTTTTTTGTATTTGGTGTATTTTAATTACAATGTAAAAAAACAAAAAAAATTCACAAAACATGTCATTATCTAGTTTTGAAGTAATAGTAGTAATATTGTAGCTAAGATAACCACAAATATTGGTTGTAATATATGTCAAGAGTGTCAAACAACCATTATGTTTAGTTTCAAAATCACCAAAATGCCCTAAAATCAAATGAAAGAAAAATAAATTAGAAACTAATCTATTATCAAAAATATTACATATATCTTTGAATCATAACAACATGTAAACAAAATAATAGTATAACAAACTTACTAATTTAAATCTATGATTTTTTTATGTATAATTATATAAACTGTGCCTTTTTTCATAATTGTAAATGTGCCATTCAATTGGATTTTTCATACTGTAAAAACTATTGGTTAAATGTCATGTTTATACTATTAAAATGATGTTTTTACTAATGTTGGCATCAATTTTTGGAGCATATACTTATTCAAAATGCATTTAAGATTTTTTTCTCTAGTATTCACATTGCATGAATAAAAATATGTCTTGAGTTTGGTGGACATATTTGGCAATGCAATCATTATGTTGAATAAAAA
>JARHVA010005812.1:437500-535000 GCA_037957365.1 Torreya grandis | reverse complement strand
ATGCACTATGCATTCACATTCTAATTGTATAGGTAATTTGCTTCCAATTATTAAGTTTTATTGATAAATAGGCTCAGAAACTAGCCTAGAGATTCAAATTATTGGAGTCCAATCAGGATCAATGTGGCTTCCATATAAATGATTATGTTTTACTCTTTGTAAATGTCTAGTATCAATTTCATTGAATATAATCCATAGAATGTCATTATTTTGTTATTTTTTATACTTTTTTATTATGCCATCAGAACCGTTGACTAAGCCATATTGTATGTCATAATTCCTAGAAAATAGTTATACTATTTTAAATATTAGTTTTTTCAGTTGACATATGGCATTGGCATGACCCTATTTTTCATCAAATGTATGACATTGTTTGTCTATTGCATTGATAACAATTATTTCATGACGAATAATTTAAATAATTCACTTATTGTGTTATTCAAAATAAATTTTTAAGTTAAAATAAATAAATAAATAAATAAATGACAATTTCTTAATAAACATAACTAGTTTTTAACAAGATAAGTTATATTATTTGTTGGGTGAGATCAGGTATGTATTTTATTCTATATCGACATAAAGACTTCATCATATTGCCTCATGGTTTCTTGAAATTGATAATATTTTACATTTTCTTGACAAAAAGTTTATGGAATTAATTTTATATTCATTTCTGGATGTTTGAAGATCATGCGATCATTTGCCGGTTCACTTGATAATAGTCTCCACCTAAGAGAATGTCAACATTGTGAGAGTGCATTGTTGGTAGTCAGACATTGTCATAGTACCATTTTCTAATGTAGTATAAAATTATTCCTCCTATAAGTGATTTAGATAATGTATCTAGACATTCATTGTTTAACTGTATAAGTTTTGACTGTTAAATGGTAATAGCGATGTAGAATGAAATGCCACTCCACCAACATTATGTGTAGTTTTTATTAAGTATATAATACTAATGACATTTGGATTGGAAGGGTCATTCTAAATATAATGGTAGTAGATATGAATAAGGATTTCATATATATTTTCTTGTAAAATTTGTAAAAGTCTCTCTTATGCCTACACCTCTAGTTGGGAAAATGTATAATGGTTGGTTTTTGTTTAGATGCTTTCTTGAGGAAAGATCCTTTACAAATGCATGTTGTTCATTGTTCAACATATGTTTTTGTTTATAGTATATGTCATTTTCATAAAAAATGAACAGTGGGAAATTTTAAATTGTTTTAAAGTATGATTATAGCATAAAATGTTAGTTAGTGGAAAGTCCATGTGAAAATCATATTATTATTGCATGGATTTTGTTGTAGCTAGAGAAAATCCGATGTTAAATGTTCTAGTAGTATCGACGTCAACTTGAAAAGACACATGTTATATATTCCCCAAGGCAACATTTATATCTAATTAAACTTGGCCTCAATCATATTTACAATGTCCATTTGTAAATTGTATGCCTACTTCCATGTTTCAACATTTTGTTTCAAATTATGTTCTTTTTTTCGAAAAGATAAATCTCTTTATAACCGTTCACGATACTATTTTTCAATATCAATATATTTTTTATAATTAAAAAATTGTATAGCATGATGTTTTTTATTTTCAATTACTTTTCATTTTTTTTTATACTAGGAAGCAAATACTTTAAGGAAAACATGATCAATATCAATAAGATGCATAATGTAATAGTCTATAAGAGATTAACATATTATATTGCTAGAATCATCATGTTCTTGTCTAAGGAGAATTGAATGTTTTACTATAAATGTGTGTTCACCAAGAAAACCTGTGTTTATGAATACATATGTAATTTTACATTGAGTCAATGGTAATTATAGCTTGTTGTGCATACATTTGTTGGTATTTCAGAATAACATTCCAAGCATATTTAACATTTGAATAACATCTATGTTTTTCTTTCATGTTGATTTCATATCTATTTAAAATCATTTGTGGTCTTTGAATTTCCGTTTGTCATATATGAGCTACATCATGAATTTAGTATAAATTATGCATGTGTATTGGCTGGCCATAAACATGGCATGTTTTTTATAAACATTTTGCTCCATGAATGTGATGGATTATGAAAAATGAATATGGTAGGTTGTTTAATTGTACATTGTACTATTGCTATGTACTTGAACATATACATACATAGATATTTCAATAAATTTTAAAATCCATTTGAAGAAGTGTATTATTTTATGATCAATAATTCATAAATTCATTTCAGTGATGCAATCACAAGCTTATAGATTGTTTCTTATGGTTTTAGAATCATTGTTTGTTTTATTAACAATTATGAAAAGTTATATATACAATTCTTTTATTTTTATTTTCTACAACTTCTAGGATAATAATGTATGTGAAATTTATGTATGCCATCCTCTAGAATGTTAATATCACAAGTTATGCACTTATGTGTTTTTGGGAATTAGTCCTAAGATTTGAAAATAAAATAATACATTGAGTAAATAAAAGTGATTTATTTAAAGCAAATAGAGTTAGGATAGGATTAGTTTTATCTCTTATTTTTTTTGAGATTAATGTCCTTTATATGCAGCGCATTACATTCGAATAATTCAAGTTATTGATATTGATTGACTAAATATTATGCTCTGGACATTTCAAAGCCTTTGCCTCTTCACCATTAATAGGCTAATTCCCTTCAATTGTATCAGAGTAAGTGATTGGCCTCTCTGAGCATTCTGGCTCCCTCCATCCACTTGTTTGCCTTCCACACAACACTATGGTTATGCTATGTAGACCATGAGCAAATGCCATCACTATGTGTGTTCAATAGTCTTTCCTTTCACTACTGGTTGCACAGTGCAAACCACGTGCAACTGCGTTGGCCTTACCATTCCCCTTAATCTTTCTTTTCCTTTTCATCCTACTCATTTTCTCTGTTGTCTACGCTCCATCCCATTCACTATTTCACTAAAAAAAAATAAAAAAATTTAGGTTCTGTTTTTTGTTGTCTGTATTTTTTTTTTTTTAATGTCTGTTAATTTTTAAAATCCCCCCAAAAAGAAAAAACATATATATATATATATATATATACACACACACATACACGAAGTATTTTTTTTCAGATTCAATGCATCCAGGGTTTTGACACAATAGGTTCACTAAAACCCAGTCTGCATCCAACCCCAATTCTAGTGACTGATTTGATCACGATTTTTCTGGTATCATTTTTTTTACAAGCTATTTAGCAAAGGATTTGAGTTTGAAGGCTTTGTATTTGACAAGATTAGCTGTATAGTTTCATCGATCTGTGTCTCGAGGTTTTCTTTGTGCTAGATTAAATAACTGAATGACTGTATTCCATTGAGACATGTGTAGAACAGTGATCATGTATCAATATGTTGGATTGATCACTAGTCACCGTTTCATCAACATTGAATTTGGCAAAACTCATCTTAGTGGCTGTGGCATCGTCTTCAACCCTACTACCATTCGTCTCCTTCTACATCAACATTCACTGCCCATCACTCCACCAAGCTTCAGCACCCATCTTCACGACTCCAACACCAAATCTACCCGATCGATCCACTCTCTCCTCGACTAGCCATCAACCAATCTGGAACTGTCAGCTCGGCTGCTTGGAACTGTCACCAACTACCTGCATAATCTACCATTCTATTCTCTATTGAAACTACCTTGGTGGTGACGTCAAAATCTCACACGCCACCATAGTCCTTTTGATCTTGCTCGATCGACTCAGGTCCACCGTCGTCCATCTATTCATGGCAATGGCAAATTCCTTCATCCAACCCGTCAATCTTTACCTGCCACTTTACATCCATCCTGATATGAGGCCTGTGATATTTTAACAGGTTGAGACAGTCATTTAGAATAACTTGATCTAATCCCAGATTAGCCGATAATCCAAAACATGCGGTAGTCGTTCACTCCACAATGAGTTTCTTTGGGACAACTCACCACAAGATCTAAAACTGCCCACAGTTATAGGTTATAAGCCGTGTTTTTAGGTTTTGTTTTATTATGAGTCTCAGTTTGTTATTTTTTTTAAATTAATATTTAATTACTTTTGTAAATGTTTTAGTATATGTTTAATTTCTGGTAATAGCTTTAGCTATATTAGAAAATTTTCATGTCCATTAGTTTTAGTGGTTTATTTTAATATTTAGATTAAAATAAATTTGTATATGATATTGGAATAACGATGTAGATCATGTGGAATTCCATTATCAATTTTTTATATATTTGGATGAACTCGACGTCCACTTCTAGGGCGGCAATTTTAGGTGTATGTTAGAACTAAAGGGAGGAATTTTTGGAATTAGTTCTAACATTTGAAAATAAAATAATACATTGAATAAATAAAAGTGATTTATTTAAATCACATAGATATAGGATAGGATTAGTATTATCTCCTATTTTTTAGGAGATTGATGTCCTATATATATAACACATTACATTCGAATAATAAAATTTATTGAGATTGATTGACTAAATATTATGCTCTGCACATTTCAAAGCCTTTGACTCTTCACCATTAATGGGGTGATTCCCATCATGTATAAAATCTATAAATATTACATTTTGATCCCTTCCATATATTGGTTCATATTTTGTCTAAACAAACTAATGTTCATGAACACTTCCCCTTGTTAAAATTTTATAAGACAAACATAGTTTATGATTTTGCCTAGGAAAATTTCATTGTCACATAACAATTGTCTCAATGCATTAATGCGATGTATATAGTAATGGGTACCTATAATTGGATTGATTAGTATTGGAAATGATTCATTAATTATTTTTCCAAGCTCATCAAGTTCATGGGTTTTTTTATATAGTGTTTTAGATGTAATTATTTCAATGCATGCATTGATAGTTGCTAGTGATGTTCAACACTTGAAAAGTTAATAAAAATTGGCGATCTTAGTTGGCATATTATCATAAATGATTATCTCTAAGAACTTGAAAATAATCAGGTGATATGTTATTTTGAAATCTATGTATCCAATTTTTGTTTTAAACAACTTTTACAACTTTGGTTTATATTCAACATCTCTTGCCAATATTTTTCATTCCTTTAATTGTCCCTTACTAATTCAAATCCACATGGTATTTACAACTTGATCTATGATTATTTTTATTTATTTCAAAAATAAGTTCTTAAGGTGATATGAAAATTGATGGTTATCATGTAACAGTTCCCATTGAGATATTTTTTGGTATGAAAATATCAACGCAAAATATTCATCTGAGGATTTATAAAAGAAATTGTTGGAAATTTCATTTCATTTAAATTCTTGTCTCACAAAATTCCCAATGGATGATTGTCTTTAGTTGGAACTATTGCAATCACCTTGTCTTCCATTGTTGCAATAGATGTAGAGTCTATAAATCGATGCACAAAAGTATCATTACAACAACTGCCATCCATTTTGAAATACATGTTCATTTCATTATCACTATTAATTTCATATCCATAATAAAAACCATTACTAGTTGTAATGTAAATGACACTAGTACTTATGAATGATTTCCAATCAGTCTTGATTTCCACATTATGAGTGATGTAAAAATCCCTTGAGCATAGTTCTTTTAATGCTTGCATAATGACCTTTAGATGGGCATTTCCATTTTGATATGCATATTTTTATTATAGTCACCTTTTGAATATGATAATGCATGTTTTTTTTTTCATCTATAAATTTGGGAAATGCATTTCGAATCTTATAAATATCCAATCAAACATTGATAATTGTGCCTTTTAATCCAATTTTATGTTTGTTATATCTGATATATCTTATCTATGAGAATGTTATCATTAATGCAAAAAGTGTTTCTTCAAGATTTTTTTAGCAAAAACATAGATTTAATGTACTTTTTCTATCTAATATGTGTAGGTGTTACAAATATAGGAGCATTCTAAATTTTATTAATTAATTAGAATTTCAACATATTTTACTTTTATAAATGACTTTATTGTTTATCACTTGTTATTCCCACATGTGAATTTCAGCTTCATGAAAAGGTCTTATACTATGTTTAAAATGTAGTTGTTTACAAACAGGAATATGTGTGTCAATCATTTTTTTAAAAACTTTGTATTCCTTTTGTAGATGAACCATTAATAGGTTCCTTGGCCAAAGACTTTTTAAATTCAATTTTAAATGTTCCAAGGAAAGATTAATTTTTTCAGGTCTTTTGTCTACACAATTAGTAAAATATTCAATCTACACATTACTTTGTTTTTTCATTATCAGAGGCTCATAATGTACTGTTTTGTATAAACTTCAAAAAGTATTATATTGTATGCCACAATTTGTTGAGTTATCAATGAGCATAGACAAAAAATGATGTCTAATACATATGAAATCAATTGAATAGATAAATCATTGCTTTCCACCCCATTACCATCAATGATTGAACCCAATTTAACAATATATGCTTGCTAGTTTGTAATACTGGATATGTTTTTATGACATAAAATGGTAGATTTGTTTCTAAACAAGCATACCCTTATTCATTATAAAAAATATATGAATTTCATAAATATTAAGATTTATATCATCATAAATATTTTATGCCAAAAGAACCATATATTAAATGCAAAAATAAAACATTGAATATGCTATCACCAGAGCTAAATGTTTCTTCTATCATTTTTGTTAATCTATGTGTTTCTATGTTCAGGGAATTATATTTATAATATGTAGTAATCATAATATATGATATAAATAAAGCTATTTATTTTTCTAAGTATTAATAATTTGTTAAATTTCTATAGTATATCGGTTCAAAATGTCCACACACCAGAATCTGATCATTGAAAAGAATGCAATATGAAGCTAATTGCAAGTTCTCATTAAAGTACAACTAATAGTTTTTCCTGTCAAATAATATAAATAGATTTAAATATTTAACCACTTATAAAACCAATATATTCAAAAATTGTCATCCCATAAAACCCATGTTACCAATTTATTTGGACATGAAGTAGCTCAAATTTGCATCCAAGAAAACTAGGTTGAGATTTGATATGTTCCACACAATCTATGTATCTCTTTGGGATCCAAATCTAGTTCCAAATATCTATGTGTATTGTGGTTGTCTCTTTCCAATAAAATTAGAAAAATAATTTTTAATGCCAACACAAAGCTCAACTAAAGTAAATCAAAAGTGTATCAACACTTAAAATGCATCAAATAATCAATCACCAAAATTACCTTTGAAAATAAAAGTTATAATGAGATCTAATTTATTCAAATAAACATCTATGTCATTCATATTATCCAATACTAGTGGACTATAACCCTTACCAAAAATTAATTGAACATTGGAACTATCATTCATAATTTTTTTGTTTTTTTATGCAATGTCTATTGAAATGTACATGATCACCGATAAGTTTCATGTGTGAAGGATTTTCACACCTAATTTTTGGTTTTTTAACCAATTATTTTGTTTTGGCCAATATGTTTATGAAGTTATCAAAACACTTATATTTTTATTCACTTTTTTCTTGCAATGTCAATTGTTCATAGTTTTTATTTCTTATCTCTTTTTTAAAAAAAATAAAAATGTTATAAAAACTTTTAGTTTAGAACAATGATTATATATTTTGATATTTCATTTACTTCTTGAAGACCATATCTAAGTCATTACCTTCATTAAATATGAAATCCATTGAAAAAAATACCCATTTCCTTGTATGCAACATCACTATACAATGAACCTTTTTTAATAATGTATGCTTACCAATTTGCAATAGCTGGTATGTTCATGAAAATGATATTAATGAAGTTGGTTTTAGAATAAGCCTATGCTATCACAACTCCAGAAAGAAATCCATTGCAAATATAATGAGCTTTATAGAGATGAAAATAATGTATGTCAAAAAAAAATTATGTTAAATGATATAAAGCATTATAAATGCTATTGCCACAACATGGAATTTATACCATTATTTTTGTCAATTTTTTTAGTTACATCTACAATTTGATTCACTTCCCAATAAGAAGATGGCATTGTATATGTTCTTCACAAAGGCATTTTATTTATTCAATATGGTATATCTCTAATTTATTATAATGCAACAGTTCAATGTGTCCATAGACTAGATTTTGATCATGAAAAATAATGTTGTATGGAGTTGAAAATGATTTTATGTTAAATTCAAATTATTTTATCTTACTTATTCAGACCAAAAAGTAATTAGAAATTTTTAGCCATTTAGAAATCTAGTTAACGCAAATTTTATCACCCCATAAGCCAAGTTCATCATTTTATGTATATGACATAACTAAAATTTGAATCTGATTAAAGTATATTTCAATGTACTATACACAATGTAGTTTATATATATCTTCAATATCTATTTCTAGTTTAAGAGATCTAAGTGTCTGTAAATTTTTATTTTCTGAATAAATGTGCAAATGCTATATAATTTCAACATGAATTTTGTTTGATGTGTATCAATAATGTCGGAAGACCTACCATTTATCAAAAAAAAAATCACCAACATCATATTTGAAAATAAAAGTTCCTTCAAAGCAATATCTATATCATTACAAATTATTTCTACAAATGGCTTGTTCTCTTCTGTAAAAGTAAACTCTTGATTGATATAAATGTCCATTGTTCTTTTTTGCATATCAATTTAAAATGTTTAGGAAAACATAATTATACGTATTTGAAGATAAATTTTCCTTGGTATCACAAATTTATATTGATGCAAGTTTTATTTTTCTTTTTTAAACACAACTTCGGTATATGTCAATAATACTAGACTAGAAAATATTATTATCTATGTGTAATGATGTTGATTAAATAATAAAATGTTATATATTTTACTTACTATATCAAAGTAAACATTGCAACTATAATAGTAGAGAATCACATAACTTCTAATATATGATACCAAACTCTCAACCTCCATGATAAGAAATAATAATGGATTAGCAATAGTTAAATATAATTACAAATGACTCAAAATAAAAACATAAGCTTATTTTTTTTATTAATATTTTCAATTAATAGATTAAATTTTATAAAATCTCTATCTGTATAGCCTCAATAAAAAAAAGCATTTGTTCCATCAATATTGAACAAGGAAATTATGATGTTCTTTTTTTATTTTTTTTCAACATCCTTGAATTAAAAATTATTCAAAGGAGAATATTTTCAGAAACAAGATGTATTTATTACTATCAATTCTATTCATACCATTTCTTTCATATCTTATGGAATTCAAATAATTGATTTCATAGTAATGCTTACAATGGCATAACAAATGTTATCATTGTGGCCATTGGTGTTCATACATGGGATCAAGTATTTTCCTCTAAATCTGAAAAGAAACAACCTACAATATTTTATCAAAAAATTAACAATTAATAGAAGAAAAATCTATCTTAATTATTATGCAAGGTTTTAGAAAGGGAGTTTGGCCTTACAAATGCTTCGACATTTAATCATTAATTAATCCTAAGACATGAATATAGTATCTTTATTAGTCTATCTAATATGATTTTTCATTAATGTTTTTACGAAATAAATATGCATCACTTTTATATTTAATGAATAGATCCTAGCATGAAAAACTCAAGATGCAAAAACCTTTGTTTTCATCAATGTTAAGTTAAAGATATCATGAATGCTACATTAATTTTTTCATTCCATTGGAAACATCATCTTGCTTCTACATACATTTCATTTTATGTCTATTTAGGTGTTTTCTTTCCCATCATGTTCTCTATTATATGACATGAAACATATAAAACATGGAATAAATAAGGTAACTGTAACATGACTATTTCATTCATTATCAATTCTGTTGGAACCATTGTGTTGGTTTCATACACATTTAATAGCTATCCTAAGCCCATATTTATTGTTAAATATTTTAACATATTTCAAATTTTCCTATTAACATTGAAATCATGTAGGTAATTCCTATATGTATGTATCTACAACATGTGTGTGTGTGTGTGTGTGTGTGTGTGTGTGTGTGTGTGTGTGTGTGTGTGTGTGTGTGTGTGTGTGTGTGTGTGTGTGTGTGTGTGTGTGTGTGTGAAATATAATTGCATTGAAAATGCTATTAGTTATCTAAAACATGATTTGTCTACCATAAACACCAATTATTCTTCTTAAATTATTCTATTGTACTCTATTTACAAATAGTAGTATAATAACTAAAACTAATCATGGTTTAATGAATATTTTTGATTTTGAATCATAACAAAATATAAGTTTAACTGTAATTTTTATTGATCTTACAATAACATGCTCTTATGTTCATAAATACATTTCCCTAAATGTTTATGAAGGAAATGGTACAATGGCAAGGTAAATTATGTTCTTTTCTAAAAACATTAAAATTAAACTTCCACATTATAGATGTCAAATAATCTCTTATGCTAGATTCTTATCTCATTACATTGTTTTTTATTTTTTAAGAAATATTTTCAACCAATAGTTTGAATGAAAAGTGCAAGGTCTTTAATACGTCGATTAAAATATTATTGGTTACACTATGATTGGACATAATATATAGGACATTATTGGTTCCCTCTCTTTATTTAAGGCAAGCATTGAATGAAATTATTAGAATGGGGGATTATGAGTTTAATGAAGGCACTTTATAGCATGAAGATTTGGTGGCACATTAAATTCAACTAACAAACTTGGTTGGAAGTTTTGTTGGGAAATAAACCGGAAGCACACAATTTGACTACCAAACCAAGCAACTTAATATGCGGAAATTAACCAGATTCACCAAGTAACTAGAATTCAGAATAACACAAGATATGAGAGACAATACACAAATTGTATTAACACTTTATACAGAAAAGAATACAATAAAGAAGATGCCACTTCTTCTCCACCACCTTACAGAGGTTTCCCACACCTCAAGTGAACAGTAATTCTCCTCCCCAAAGCTCTCCCTCTCACAGGTCCCAACACCCAACTCAAATACAGAGTTGGTGTTCACCTCCCGTGCTCCACGCACACCACAAGTGCTCCACGCACTCCACAAGCACTCCACGTGCTCCACAAGTACTTAAGGTACTTCAAGTAGATCACCCATGAATCTGCAACAACCTGCAATTCAACAGACCATACTTATGGAAGGAACTCCCTTGCCTTCCTCTTGCTCTATCTGAGTACACACCTGTACTCCAAGTAGATCTTGCCTGATACTGCTCCCTGTTGTGTTGTTGTCTATATGACCTTGCACACCTACAAATCAAACAACGGTTCTGCTCACCTGTGAACCTCGACCTTGCACACACATACACCTGCAAATCAACGATCTTACTTACCATGTAGATCTCCTATATAGGCCATACAACTGTGACCAAGATCCTACACTCTTGAAGAACCCAGCTGGCTCTCCAATCCAGCACCAACACACCTGGTACTGAGGCACTAGGAAGAACGCACCATTGCTCTACCTCACACACAGAAGGAGCTTATAATTATGCTCTCTTACTCCCTAGCACACTTTTCCAATACAACCATGAGTCTATTATATAGATCTCATCCAAACAATAATTAGACATCTAATTAAAATAATTAGATCCGAAGCTATGAGTCTAAAATTAGCACTCATCATGCAAACACTTGGTTCGTTAGCTAACTGCCCATAATTAGCTCGCAGTCGAACCACACAGGCGACTGACGCCGGTCCCTGTCCGCCTAGGGGTCGCCGACGCCAGCCGATATCTGACCGACGTCGGTTGCCTTCCTGCCCTATCCTGCCGACGTCGGTTGGCCTGACCGACGCCGGTGTCTCTCACACTCAGCAACTCTCCTGCAACCTCCTCCATGTTTGCATCAGTGAAGCTTTTAGCTCCACAATCCTAACAATCTCCCACTTGGAGATAAACAGCTGCACTGTACCTGTACCTGTACCCCATCTAATCTGTTTCCTGGTTTGTATCCCTCTTCAAGATCAATCCTGAAGACAACCCACCACACATCCCGTGGTGTACCACCTGTCATCCGAGTACCCTGCCACATCCGAACCTACAACACCTGTAGTGAAGTCCTGACCCTGCATAGCAACACCCGCTGCCGGTCCCTCTCAAAAAAACTGAGAACCCACTTCACCGAATTGGCTCCTAACTCTGACAGCTCCCACTGCATGGGAATACTCAGGTCTATACCAGACCTCATGTGATTTTGGACACTGTACCTGTCCAGCCCTTAGTGTGCTCCGGCTCTGCATCCTGAACCTCGCCAACACCTGATTCACATCAGCTCCCACTTGAGACAAAATCAACCTGTGATCTCCATGTCTCCCATGTCAAAGAATTCCGCTGCTCCAAACTCCTCATGACATGCCACTGAACTAATCTTACCCTTAGCTCAACAAAACCCTGTATGTACTAACCCTGCTAGCAAATATACCATCCACATACAGCAACAGAATGATGTCATGACTCATCATCCACCTGGTAAGACAAATCACAGTACTTACCCTGACATTGACTGAAGCCATGCTTCATCCTCCCCCTGTCAAAACCTGTACCACTGTCCTGCAGCTCCACAAGACCATATAACCTAGTCTTCCGTCTCACGTATCCGTTCTCTCTATTCTTCTACTAAGGTATCCATTCATCTCTATGCTTTCATACCTGCTGGCAACCCTACCAAAACACACCTATCTGGTTCTCCTCCAAGGAATCACATCCTCATCCATGCCAAGCTCACACCTGTTTCCTGGATCCTTCTTGCTCTACAATCAGCAACATGTATAAAGAAGAGGAACAACAAATTTGAGGGCCTACTTACGCCTTCAGTCCTCCGTATGGGTGTTTGAGACTCCTTGACAGCGTGCTGTCCACCCAAAATCCGTTACAGTGACCGACCTCGGTCACTCCACAGTCTGCATCCGACCGACGTCGGTTCCATGTGTCTGTACCTGACTACCAACCTGCCAGCGCTGGTGTCCCTGCTGCCGATGTCGATCCTCTAACCGACATCGGTCTTACATACTGCCGACGTCGGTCTCCTGACCGATGTCGGTCTTACCCTGCCCGACATCACTGGCTTCAGTCTGCACATGACTGACATCGGCACCTGTCTGTTCGACGCCGGTTCCTCCTGACCAACATCGGTACCTGTGTTCGCCTGTGAGTGATGAATTTTTACCCGCGAGCTTCTTTGAATCAAAACCCATGTCCAAACTGCCCTGCTCAGAAGTATCCAGCCACATCCACTGGGTTCTGTCCGCCATCTCCTCCATAAACACCAAGGCTTTCCAGTTCTTAAGCCTGTCAAATATATCTGTCTTCCGCTTAAGAACATGCATCTCCTTCCTGCTCATGTGACCAAGCCTACGAAGCCACCTCTCCGCAACAAAAGAAGAATCAGTAATATAAACAAGTAGATAAAGGATACCTGTTTTCTTACCACCAGCTAATTCAAGTGCATCCACTGTGAGAGTTCTTGTGCATCTCTCATCACCCAATCTTTCTGAAGAAATTAGCCATATCTCCAAACCTGGGACCTGCATGACCTTCATCAACACCTGTGTGTTGGCCGCCTGCAATTTCAGCTTCACTTCCCCTTTGCCAATTCTTTGGCAAGGCTCACCAGCTCCTCTACCTAGGGCTCCATGGAAAGAGGCAACCGAATCTTTTATCCAAGATTCAACTTTATCCAAGAAACCTCCAAGAACATCTTGTGCAATAACACCTGCAACATCTGCTTCTTCAGTTTCTTCATGTTGATCTGCTACCAACCAACAATAATCTTTTACCTGCTCTTTCTTTCCATAGGACCGTGAGTGACCATCTGTGCTTTTCAACTCCTCCATTCTTAGCTTACTTTCATCTACCATTGCTCTACTCCCACTCAATCAGAAATCCCTGAGAGTGCCCTGTAACCAAACACAAAACCTGCTTCCTGCAGCCTTAGCTCTGATACCACTTGTTGGGAAATAAACCGGAAGCACACAATTTGATTACCAAACCAAGCAACTTAATATGCGGAAATTAACCAGATTCACCAAGTAACTAGAATTTAGAATAACACAAGATATGAGAGACAATACAAAAATTGTATTAACACTTTATAAAGAAAAGAATACAATAAAGAAGATGCCACTTCTTCTCCACCACCTTACAGAGGTTTCCCACACCTCAAGTGAACAGTAATTCTCCTCCCCAAAGCTCTCCCTCTCACAGGTCCCAACACCCAACTCAAATACAGAGTTGGTGTTCACCTCCCGTGCTCCACGCACACCACAAGTGCTCCATGCACTCCACAAGCACTCCACGTGCTCCACAAGTACTCAAGGTACTTCAAGTAGATCACCCATGAATCTGCAACAACTTGCAATTCAATAGACCATACTTATGGAAGGAACTCCCTTGCCTTCCTCTTGCTCTATCTGAGTACACACCTGTACTCCAAGTAGATCCTACCTGATACTGCTCCTTGTTGTGTTGTTGTCTATATGACCTTGCACACCTGCAAATCAAACAATGGTTCTGCTCACCTGTGAACCTCGACCTTGCACACACATACACCTGCAGATCAACGATCTTACTTACCATGTAGATCTCCTATATAGGCCATACAACTGTGACCAAGATCCTACACTCTTGAAGAACCCAGCTGGCTCTCCAATCCAGCACCAACACACCTGGTACTTAGGCACTAGGAGGAACGCACCATTGCTCTACCTCACACACAAAAGGAGCTTATAATTATGCTCTCTTACTCCCTAGCACACTTTTCCAATACAACCATGAGTCTATTATATAGATCTCATCCAAACAATAATTAGACATCTAATTACAATAATTAGATCCACAGCTATGAGTCTAAAATTAGCACTCATCATGCAAACACTTGGTTCGTTAGCTAACTGCCTGTAATTAGCTCGCAGTCGAACCACACAGGCGACCGATGCCGGTCCCTGTCCACCTGGGGGTCGCCGACGCCGGCCGATATCTGACCGACGTCGGTTGCCTTCCTGCCCTATCCTGCCGACGTCGGTTGGCCTGACCGACGCCGGTGTCTCTAACACTCAGCAACTCTCCTGCAACCTCCTCCGTGTCTGCATCAGTGAAGCTTTTAGCTCCACAATCCTAACAAGTTTCATAGGAAACTTGAGTTTATTATTTTGTACAAAATTAGTAGTAAAGTTAGAGAGATGCTAGAGTAAATCAAATTTAATGTTGGATTCATGTGATACTTGAATGAGATGGAGATAATTAGTGACAATTATTTTGGATTATTTTTTTGTGGGAATTAAGAGGAGAGACTCTCGAAGCTTTTTAGTTCATTAATTATTTTATTATTTTTCATTTATGTTGTAGGAGGAGCATCAACAAAAAAACTAAGGTTTTTTAGGAATCATATTCATATATGTGACCTACTTGGATGTTTTTTGGCTTGTGTGTTATATTTCATTAGTGTTTTTAGGTTTCATATGATCCTAGATTAGGTCTATTCTGTTGTTAGGTAATAATTTTACTAGAGAGATTTTTTTTTGTCTTATGCTTATTATTCAATGAAGAGTTTAATTTTTGGCTAGAGTGGAGTAGGTTATTTAGGGTTTGAAGTAATTACTATTGTTGATTTAAATTTCGTTGTTTTTGGGTATTTAAATTATGTATTATATATATGAATTATACATACATAAATGAATTGCATTAATTATTATCTTACATACTATTATTTTTCATGGATTTTACCCTCCCAAGTTCATACTAGTCACCTAAAATAATAATGCAATACCAAAGCATTTAATTATCATAATCATACATCTCTAGATCATCAAAAATTGATTCCTATCTCATAGACAAAACTGTCAAAATTAAATGGTACTAATTTTGTTTTACCCTCCTAATTTTATATTTTCATGTCACGGCAAGTTAAAAAATTTAAATTCAAATCATTCTCATGGGTTGTGTAAAATGTTTTGCATTTAGGTGTCATAATAAACTATTAAAATATTTTGATATAACATGATAATATTTGCAATCTTATTTCTCTAAATAAAACTCATCAAAGAAATAAACGTATAGACTAGCACATTAAAATGGTTTACCATATTATTTATTATATATCAATCAATCATAGATATTAGGTCTTAGCCAATTATGAATCACCTAGAAGGCAAGATATTTTTTTCATTTTCTTAGTGTTGAAAGGCATCTTACAATTTTCATATATTAAATTAGCACATTTTCACACATACACCTAATATAGAGAACTACATATAGTTGTTAATACCTCTTCAGAGTACTTTTTATGTAGGTAACTATCATATATATAACTAGTGGTTTGGGTCAGCTCTACCAATGATTTGACTAAATGGTAATGTCAATAACTAGACATAAGGTTTCAAGAAAATGATATATATTTATACATATTACACACACATGTTGGACATCAGTATCACACACATATATTAAAGATAAGGAACCAAAAAAAATTATACTAGAACAAAAAATAAATATTCATACAATTTAAACCATAATTTTTTGTCACATGTGTTAGACGAGACAAACCATAGACTTATGTTATTGTCCAGGCATGCACATAACTCAAAAAATTTAACCTTTTTGTACAAACATTTAATCTCATACCTACAAATTTTTTATTATGTAAGGTTAAAAAGTGGGTTTTGAAAGGCCCTAAATCCTTTTATAAGGAGAAAAAGATGAAACAATAAATCTCAAATGGGATGCCTCCATGAGTGGTATAAAAGTGGGTAGGAAGGTATGAAAACATCAAATTCTTTAGCTAAAAAAACATTAATCTATCCATTCTTACTACAAATTTTGATAGGTCTTTAGTTCATATTTGGTAAAATATTTGCCTAAAAAAATTTCATTGAAAGGGTAGAATGATAATGCTCAAAATCAATTACTCAACCAATGGAAAACAAAGTAGGTGATTAGATAAAACACACTAGAAAGTTCTTATAAAAGCAACCATCAAAATTTTCAGACACTTACCTTCTACAAAACTATCATTTGTCTTCCTCTTACTCCCCATATGGGTTATGAAAGACTTCAACGTTACAAGCTATCATTTCTTTCTCTTTGTGAGGAACATAGCAATTTTTGTGACTTCCTTTCTTATTTATATTAACCGAAGTCTAGCCTTTGTTAGTTAATCAATTTAGATCAGGGTAGAGGGGGATACCTATTTCAATTTAGCCTGAATCCAAACCACTTTCCATAGTTATTTTTTGGAGATGCGATCTTTCCTCCATAGGGGTAGACTCTTTTACATCTAGGAATGATTCTTTTGGATCAAGGGTTTAATGGTCTTTTGTAGAAGACTTAGATCTAAATCTATCTAAATCACCCCTTCCACTATGAGGTGGATGGAATGAAAAACCTTTCACCAAGAGTTTCATTATTCCTCATTACATTTCTGAATTCAAAAGATAAATTCCAGTCTTGAAATAAAATTTATATGAAAATATAATCCTTCATAGTCACGGGTTTGCGTCCACAACATATTTATTTCCTTTAGATCCATTTTTATAGTTAAATTCTTTGAAATGTTTATATTGACTAGAATTCTAGAAAAGGTGTTGTGGGGAAATGAAGAAGTGTTTGGGTCATCTAGAAGATACTTCCCTAGGGTGTTGCCTATCTCCTTAAAGAAAATTTTAGATTAGAACTTGAGAGGAAGGTGATGAAGACAAACCCAAATGGGTCTGACATTGAATGGTTTAGTGAGGGGATTGAAGTGTGTAAAGTAAGGTTTCAAGATTAGAGGATGGTAATCAAAATCCCATTGGAAGTTTTGAGTAAAATCCTCAGCCTAAATGCATCTAAATTTCACTATGAAGAATTTTTTTGCACAAGGGTAAAATCTACAACCCAGCTTCCATTAGACGTTTCCAATTCTCCAAGATCCAAGCATGAAGTGTGGGGAGTTTCGGCCAAAGGTCAAAAAAATTATAGATGATAGATTTAGTTGAGAACTAGTTTTCTTTTTCAATCACTAAATTTGTCTCTTCCTTTCCAAGCTCCAAAATAGTTTGGGTCATGGTAGGCATGAGAAAGAGAACTGGGCTTAGTTATGAATGATGATGTCACCTAAGAAAATCTTATTTTATTATTTTCATCATAATATAGTTCATGGTATTCCCCTATTTGACCCATGAAACTTGTGATTGTCTATAGATCTGTTAGTCCCTTGTCAGTTATTCCTCCCTCTGCTTGTGATTCTAGGACACCCCATCCCTTTGTTCATCATTCTCTTGCAGTGCATTCTATTTACCTACTATAACAAATCCAAGTAGGAAGGTGTTTGAAAATATCTTTGAGCATCCCCTCATACCTACACATGTTAAGCACATTTATAATTATTTTATCCCTTTAATTAGTTTCCATGGATAATAAGTGCAAGTTACAAATCAAATTATGCTTTTTATATTTCGTTATATGTTTATTAGGATACCTCATATGATATAAATAAGACATATAGTTCTATATTATTAAAATTAGACTAATAAAATATAAGGTAATACATATTAATAACCATTATATTGTATTGAACACAGAAAAATGTTAGGTTACCATTAAGATTTATTTCATTATTTATATGTCCTTTAATTTACGCATGTAAATCAGGATTTTGGAATTGATTTATAATTTCCTTTACCTACATGTTTTTTTCTCAATGTTTCATATTCCTAAAATCCTATTAATCCATGTTAGCCCTTAAATTAAGAGTAATCTTGGTTATTATGTTTCCTTCCCTCTTACGGAACAATATAAGGTGTAGTGCTAAGTCAAGTGATATGGATAGTGTACATAATCATATTTATATGTTTTTGTGGTTGGTATTATTGCACCATCATTATTCATGCATATTAATTTAGATTTTTAAGCAAAGGTCTTGTAATTAGAGTGATTTATTTTTTATGCAATTCATCGAATAGACTCTTCTAAAAATAATGCATATTTTAATTTAAACAATGGCATAAGTCTCCCTATTAAATATAACATTCCAACAACACTCGCCCATTACAAATGATATTAATTTGGAATAAGATAGTTTAAAACATTTGGGTGCAATTGACAAGGATTAAAAAAACATGCACATTATTTCATTGAGATCATTACTATATATATTCATAAAAGGAGAAAATGCCTTGACAACATAAATGATTAATAAGTCAACAACATAATTAAATATCCCAATGTAAATATTCATAAACATTTCTTTATGATAAAAAAAATATGTTCATATATACTTTGATGAACACAATAATAGTTATTTAGTAAGAAGGAAGGCTCATTGATATATATATATATATATATATATATATATATATATATATATATATATATATATATATATATATATATATATATAATCACTATAATATATTAAGAAAAAGATTATAACATAGTAATAGTTATAATTATATATATAATATAATATAATCACTATAATATATTAAGAAAAAGATTATAACATAATAATAGTTATATAGTAAGAAAGAAGGCTCATTGAAATATAATTTAAAATATATATACATTATATAATCACTATAATATATTAACAAAAGGATTATAACATGTATTAATAGATAATGATTCACTCATAAACATGTGAAGCATAAACTGCATACATATATTGGAAATAAACATTGAGTGCATTTATAAGTCACGTCAACTCAGCATAGGGATTAAACGATTACATTATATAATCACTATCATATATTAACGAAAGGATTATAACATGTATTAATAGATAATGATTTGGTCCTAAATATGTGTAGCATAAACTAAATACAAGAATTGGGAATAAACATTGAGTGCATTTATAAGTCACATCAAGTCATCATACGAGGGTACACCACCAGCAATATTGTGAACCATATCAATGAATGTGACTATGGGAGATAAGATAGTGTGAACCAATATCTGTATTATAATGAGACCTAGTCATTTACACTAAAATTAATTATTATTTAATCCGTAGATACATGTTATGGATTTATAGCATCTAAATTACACAGGTGTATAATGTTCATGCATGATTAAAATATTGAATACCTTTATCGGCCTAGCTCAGAAGCTACAGTAACCCAAAATAAAACATGCAGATAAAAAAACGTGAGAACAACCCTAATTTTAATTTTACAATTATAAGAAGCTATTCGGATCAGATTAGATATACTATCAATTATATCTACACAGAAATTTTGTAGTTGTTCCTAAAGCCGAATACCTCCAGGAAATGAAAAAGTAGTAGTTGATGCATCTTGGTAGAATCCAATGGACTATGTAAGTGCTATTATATAATTCAAGTTGGAATTGTGCGTCTCTGCATAGGCTGCGATAGTAAGTACTGTACGAAACATTTCCTATCTTATATAAATTGAATAATCTATAATCCCAAACAACGGGACTGAAGTCTAACATTACATTTCACGTATGCAGTTATTTATGTATTTATAATAAAATATATTATTGTTAAAAGAATAATATTTTATATTATTACTATATTATTGTTCATCACTGGTACATTTGTAGATGCTTAACAACCTCCCAAAATGTCAATGTCATTTGGATTCTTTGAATATACTCGTCAGGTTTGAAGATTCTAGATGAATAAAGGGCCTCAACAGTTTAAAATTGATCCTTAAATTTAAAATAAAGAACGCATGCAACCGCCAACTTTCTTCTTCCAGAATACTAATTTAGATTTTATATGCCAAGGATAATTAAAAATCTCAAAACTACCGGTTATTACAAGCAAAGCACTTGCTGAGAGTTTCCTAATTAGAAGATCGTAAAACAAAATTTATTGTTTAAGGGTATAATCAAAAGTACCCATTATGATATTAATTTACTGGAAATAAAAAGTTATAAATCCTATTAAATACTGAAGGTGTTGTTGAACTCAAAGACGGTACTTCTTTCTTTAATGTCAGCTAACCTTAACTAGTAAATGAAAGTTCTGATGAACTCAAAGAAACAAGTTCCCCCATTCTTAATGGGATAGTGACATTAAAAAATCAATCTCCCCCACATAAACCAAATGGTAGAAGAATCAATAGCGTCCAAACTGCTTCCTTTCATAGGCTGCTTCTATAAGATTCAAAAGTTCAGTAGAAAAGAGTATTAAGTCCACTTTTCTAATTCATAATAGATCAATTTTTTTGATAATTGAATCTAACTTGTTGAAAAATGTGGAGTAAGTTTTTCAATATTAAGGTTATGGGACTAATAATTATATGAACGAGATATAATGCAAACAATGATAGAAGAAAAAAAGTGAAATAAAATTGAAGGAAGAGGTTGGTACAATATGAAGGGTAGAATTGCTCTTCGTTTTATTTGATATGAACGTACATGTGACCCTACATTTTTTCTACTTATTCAAAAGAGAAATGAGATGTAAAATGGAGCTATTTTAAAGGGTGATTTTTGAGAAAATGAGCTTTAGTAAAACCCTGCGGTAGAATTTAAAACTTCAATAAGAATTGAACAAAACATAGACATCCAATTAAACTAGTATAAAAAATTAAAAAAGGTAAAAGACGAATTCGTAGAACAAGAGAGTGATGATAAGGTTGTTGATGTTTATGCATCATATATCAAATTTTGTTGCATTCTACTATGACAATATTATTAACTCTAATTGTTTCTTTTTTCATCTATATTCTTTGCTTGTTCTTTCACTACTACTATAATGGATTCACACTGCATTAACGGAAAGTGATAATATGACTAATTCTTAAAGTTCTCTTTGTCTTGTATATTTTCAGCTGTCTTAAGGAGTGAAATCTTAAGAAAACGCTATTCTAATAAATTATTAAGATATTTCCTAAAACTTTAATAAGCATTGATTAAAAATTAGGCATTTAATTAGACTATCATAGAAAAGGAAATCAAAGTGAGAGGTGATTTCGAAAAACTAAAGAGTAATGATATTATTGATTGTTATGCATCATTTATCGATTTGTGTTGCATTTTATCACAATAATATTAATAATTCTTAAAATTACATTTGTTTTGTCTATTTTATACTCTTTCTTTGATAGCTACAAAAGGGCTTAAGAGTGAAATGGAGTGCAAATATTTAAATTTTTCAAAAAGGTTATATGAAACTTATCAATGGAGCTAAGCATGACCGCTCTTCTCCACTTAGCCACTGTAAATAATATTTACTTAAAATTTAAAACTATAGTTTCATACGAAGGCTAGTATAAATATAGTTATAGTTTTGTTGTTAATATTCTCGGGCATTGATTGTTATTTGTTTAGAGGTAATGTTTTAATGTGAACTCCTTAATGTTTATATATGACAATAGAATGGATTTGCTTTTAAATGCAATCCAAGAGGTATTATATCTCGAGTGTACAACCAACGAATCCATGTATTATACAATTTAGCAAATAAAACTTTACATGAAAGAACGAAATAAATCTCTCTATAGACAGAAGAATGCTGAAAATTAAAATAGATTTATATATACAAAGAGAATAATCACAATACTGAAAATTAAAATAGATTTATATAAAGTGTTAGAAACGCCTGGCCTTTTCTTTACCTTTGAGAACCACCATATTCTAAGACTTCAGCAATCAAATAAAATCCAAAACATGATTTCTTAGTAATGGCAGATGCTTTATGTGTCTGCCAGTGCATAAATCGTTCTGGACGAGCTAAATGTAGACATATATACAATATCCAAAATACTATTCACAAGCGAGAATACCTAAAAAGCAGTTGTACATACATTCTCCTAAAATTCCTTCAACAGCAGATGGAATATGGAAAACTGTGTCCTATTCCTGGACTATGTCCTTCACCTTGTGGATGATTCATTATGGGTGTTCTTGCACTACCACCATCCTCCTCGTTTGCCTTAGACCAACCACCCATTTCCTCGCTGATGGCTAGAATAGGACTAGTGCTTTCATCAATATCAGTGGCGACCACCTCAAACATAGGGGAAGGAGCAGGAACCCCAATTGCATAATAGAACCGCTTCATTGCCCTAGCTTCGCATAATGAGATACCGCAAACAAGGAAGGACAGAAAAAACATTAAAACAAGATCAACTTTCATTTTGCAAGCTTACAAACAAGCTGTCTAGACCAGATCACAACTATTCAGAACAGATGAACTCTTATCAACAGTGTGGAGGTATTACTTGTAACCAAATATCTGTAGTAAAAGGCCAAATCGATAGGGGGCGTCTAAGATCATAGCGAGACAGAAATAAAAGATGACACTCTACTACTAAGCGATCGTAGTTGTAATTGCGAGAGACTACAGAGGACTATATGTAGGCTTTTAGGCCAGAGAGATTCTTGTGACCAAGCCCATCTATAGATTCTTATGAGCATGCCTATCTGTAATGAGTTGGCACTAACTACTGTGGGGAACATTTCATATTTTACATAGATTAAATAATCCAGATTCCAATAGAACGGGTACTCTGGCTTGAGATTCCACTTCTGCTATCAAATGATATAAGTTTTCATGGAAGAATAATATTGTTAGTCCTATTGCGTTAAAATAATGTAGATTCTTTAATTCATTCTATACTCCGAGATACTAAACGGCATTACATTTGAAGATGGTGGTTGTCTATATTTAAAAATCTCACCGGTCAAGTTGCGAGGTTCAAATATAATTTTCTGCGTGAAGAGCTTGAAGATTAATAAAGGCCATACGAGCTTCAAAAGGTCTTTCGAATGAGAATGCACTCTGCTCACAATTTATTCTATTTCCTGACAACAGATGCAGTCTCCTAACCTTTTTCTTTTTAATTTTAAATTCTTTCTGGCAGAGGATGCCCCTTCCAGATTTTTTAATAACTCGTTCTGAAACTATTCCCGTGTTTTAACTACATTTAAAATCTTTTATGAGCTGTTCCTCATATATAAAGTTAGTGTGCAGCAAGGTTTTTCTTTCATCATGTTAAAATATTCCTTATATGTGTAGCACCATAACCGCCATTCAATGTTCAGACCAGATATTAGAGGGCAAAAAAATTAAAATATATTTATGAAGTAGGAAAAACGCACGTCTACTCTTTCTTATGGGAAAATTAACACTATAAAAACGATATTAGTGGAGAGAATCTGCAAGTAAAGCATTCATATTTATATTGGCGGCAGTACCGACTGTTGTCAGATCCCCTTTCCGCAGAAATTGGGATTGAATTATTGCACGCCATCATTAGTCGTCCCTACATTGGTTTTAGGAATCGTAGATTCTTAATACAAATATTTTACTTTTGAGGAAGTTTAAACTAATTCCTAGGGTACCATTCCTTTTCAAGTTCGTTTTGAATCTGCGTATTCAAGACAAGCATAGGAGTCTGAGTATATTGTTAAGTTACTTTTTCGTCAATAGTCTCATGAAAACAATATGCTAAATAAGTAGCGTAAGATTTCCTCCAATCATGAAAGGATTCCAAAGCATCATAAACTAGCTAACAATTATTAAAAAGATTACTACTATATGAACATTAAAATTGAATGTTCATAAGCCTTTTATAAAATTTGGAATGACCCAAAATTCAATAATAAATTTTAATTACATATTTAATTTATCAAATTTTACATTTATATAATTTATCTCAAGTTTAAAATCAATTTTAATAAGTTAAATATTTAAAAATTAATTAGAAAATTATAAATATTAATACGTTTCTTTAATTCACACTTGTAATTTTTTTTTAATAGAGTTTTATAAATAAAATTTAATATTTTTTATCTTCTCAAAGCTATTTTATATTACCATTTGGAAATAATTTTAAGGATACACATAAACATTAATATTAATATTGTACTTAGAATATAGTCCAACTACATAGAAAGTTATTAACTATCCAAATTCAATTATTGTTGTTGGTTGGGAGTATGGCTTGTATCAACATTCTACAATATGACAATAATTCTCTTAACCACCCTTAGTCTATAGATATGATTTTTATCTATTAATATTCTTAAATTTATTTTAAAAGATATGAAACAGATACCTTTATTATTTATTATGCCAGTAGTATCGACTCTAAGGAGTCTCACCAAACATAAATTAAGCACTATTGAGAATATTAGGGAATCAAAATGAGAAAATGAGAAGGATTTTAACACTTAAAAAGATTTCTTCCATTTTATTTAAGTAGTCATTTTATGTTTAGGCTTTGTTTGTTTCGCCTAGCTAATGGCTCATGGCGATTACCTTGTTTTTTTCTACAATAGATTTATATTTTCAGTTTATAAGTATGCCTTAGTCAAAATGTTTAATTAGGTTAATTACCTTGAGATTATCCTCTGTTTGTTGGTCTTCATATAAAATAGTCTAACCTGTTACATGTGTGATATGTCATTAAATGAAATATATTTTTTAAATTCAACTCCAAAAATATATATAATCATATTTAGACCAAAAATATATATACTATTTTTGTGGTTTTTCAAAGTGTGAATACCAATATACTACCTTCTATCATAATCAGTTATACATTTTATTTTCACTTATTTTTAAGTGATATATAAATAAATTTCAATAAAATAATTATATAACAAATCTTAAGTTCATTTATATTTCATTTTAGTATATTAAAATTGAATTACATTGAATTACTTAAAAATATTTGAACTGATGTATTAAAAAAAAAAACATTGCTCAAATTTATTTAATTTTTTAATTTTATTTATTTTTAAATAAAACATATAACTTATATTATAAAAAATATTACACATTATTTTAAAAAATTGGTAGAAGAATAATACCAAGTCCCTAAGTCTATCAATCTAAAGGAGGAGGCTTAGAAAATCACTTAAAATAACCAAGTTAGAGTAGTCACTATGGTACATATAACAAAATATTTTTAAAAATTAAAAACTGTTAAAAAAACAATATCAATAATATATTGTATAATTGAATCTTCTAATTTATCCCAACAATTATTTACCAAAATATAAATTTCAATAAAAATTTACATTATTTTCATTATTTATATAATATTTAATTATCTATTTTACCTATGTACCATCTTGAAAATGCGTACAAGGTAATATAGCCATGCCCAGGTGAAGGTTTAAAGATCAATATATAATATGTGAATGCCGGTCCATTAATGGCATACCTTTTATTTTTGAAAAATTAAATATATTTTATGATTTTCTGAGCAAGCAGTTGAAATTTTATTTTAATTGGAGCGACATCAAATTACCATCGAGTTTACTTCGTTTTTCCATTTCCAATATTGAAACATTTTTTTTCTGCTTTTCAAAATATATATAAAAATACATTTAAAAAAAAAAAAATCAAAAACATTAATCAAATTATGTTTTATCAACACTACATTATCTATTACACACAATTTCTTTTGGGACTACATATTACTCTATTGAGTGAATTTTACATTTATATTCAAGGAGAAAAAAAAATGTTTATAAGTTTTTGTTTTTGTTTTCTGTGTTAATATATTATTTTTAAAGTGGAAAGAGTGGTTAACAATTCTAATTTCCAAACACTTTAAATTTAATTATATAATATCATTCCCAATTCTAATCTAAAGGGTTAGTTCAATGAGGAATTACAAATTCAACTAAGTACTAACTTTAAAATCTTTTATATTGATTGTTATAGACATATTTGAAATATTTTTTCCTTACGATAAGGGGTTTGTGTTCAATATTATAAATAAAAAATAAATAAAGTACTTGATGTTAGATTTTATATTTTAGATGATTAATTTAAACTTGAGAATTATACTTGAAATGCATTTGAAGATGGATTCAAACCTAACACCTCAAATTATATCTTCATTTATTTTTAACTTTCTATTATAAGAAATATATAATTACTTTTAAAAAAAAGGATAATGTCACATTACTAAGGTACCATTCATTCAATAGGTTTATAGGCACCGTAATGTAAACATTACAAACTTTAATATTCCTGAAACATCAGAACATCCTTCATAACGATATGACACTTTCCTCTTCAACATTGTCACTCTTCTCCACACACTTTCTCCTTTTCTCTTTTTATAGAGAATAATAATTGGAAAGGGCTCTTAACCCATTGTATAGGATAGTATGACTAGAAGATAAAACTAATAATGTTAAAATATATCTCTAAGACAATAAAAGGAGATGCGTAGAAAGCTAAAAATGTTAAGCAATTATAAATCACATTAGCTAGAATCAAGAGAGAAGATAAAAGAATAAAAGGAAGAAAACTTCACAAATAAAATCACAAGATAATAATATAAAACACATTTTATATTTTTCCATGAACGAAATAAGGGACCCCCACCATTGAACAACTTAGTGAATGTAGAAAAATACTACTATTAGAAGCTTGTGACACCAACTTATAGAATGTCCATCAATAAATGATTCCATGCCAATTATCAATAAACTTTTATTATGTAATAACCTAAGATATAAATGATGGATTATCCAAGAAACTAAAACACAATAAAATTAATAATCTAATATAGTGAAGAAATTATGAGATTATAAAAATCTCCAAGAAAACCAGATCATCGATTCCTTTGACTGTAATTTAATAAAATGAGAATTTATATGTAGGTTAAATATTTTATAATTAATTATTTGTGTAATTTATAGGGATGATCCCCTTCATGGTACCAATATTCATTAGGTGAAGGTGAAGAAATTCAAATTTAGGTAAGAAGCCCACTAGAGAGTTAGTCTCATGATAGTCATGGGAGAAATATATATCTTAAAAAAGGAAATGCCATGGAGGATATATTGAATGAATAAATTATGGTCCCAATAATAACATGTTATTAAATTAATAGTATTAATAATAAATAAAGATTAACATTATGAAAAAAAATATTAAAAATAGGTTCAATAGTTATTTTGAAACCTTTGAGAAGAGTTATTGCTTCATCCATATTATTTAAAGACCATAGAATGTTGCATAAATAATAATATAAAAATTTTCATGAAATGAGGGATTAGCAATGGTGATAGCTAGCATTTTGAACCTGTGAGGTTATATTTTATTGGTCATTAAGATATGGGAAATGGTAATAAATGCAGGGAAGCCAATTATTAAGGCTAGATGCGTTAGTGATTCTCATGATATTTTTGTTGATGAAACATGTAAAATTCCTTCTAAGGATTTTATCTAGGTAGAGGTAATAACTAATGGATTTGATGGGTTTCATATGACATTAACAATAGGGAAGATCCCTATAAGAAATGGATTTGGCAGAGGTAGATATTTATTAATCATAGAGTAGAGGAGAAGGGATAGTATGAACAACCCATCTCCTTCTAGATTAGATCATGTAAGGGTCGATAGATAAAAATTCAATAACATAGAGTTAACACCTCCAATGACATCTGCATATAATTTGGGCTAGATTAATCCATTGAAGTCATGTATATAATTTTCTCTAGAACTGGCTATAAATGAGAAATAAGAGGATTGAGGTAAGAGATGGCTAATTCCATGATTTTGGAGGATAGGACATTGCCCAAAACTAGAGGTCAGATAGATTTAGGGTGTTTATTAAGGGGGAGATATTTTTCAAAAGTTATAGAAGGATGTAAACCAAGATCTTCAGTGATGCTAGTGAATGATACCTCTTTTGTGTTTTCAAATGAGCATGAGATCGAATTTATTTATGAGAAGGAAAAAATATTATAATTACATGGTCACATTTATAAATTTTAATGGGTTTGGATGACTCTACTTACACCACATCAGTGGATCTCAACCCGATGGCAACATAATCATTGAAGGTAAAATATATATTCACCCCTGTTATAAAGGGTTATTTTTATTTTTATTTCCTTAGAAGATAAAGAGGCTATTTTAAAATATTATGTTTGGGGATGGGATAACCATAATATTTTGGTAAAACCATGGCACCTAGATTTTAATGCCCAAAATAAAAGTTTTAACTTTAAATCAATTTGGATTAGGCTCCATAATCTTCCTTACTAGATTATGAGTGATTTGTTGTTTATTTCTATTAGAAATACCATACTTAAATTTTAGATAAATTATAAATTGACTAATGTTAGGGGCATTCCACATATTCTCATGTATTTGCTTATGTTCATTTTTCAAATGATTTTCCCATTTATTTAGTGGTAAGGGAAGGGGAAAAGTTGGAATCAATGAATAAACTTTGAAGGAATCCCCGTTAGGTACTGAAGATGTTTCAAAATAAGGCACCTTATCAAATAATTCCCAAGATTCAATTTGAATAAAACTATTTGATGGTGGAAGAAAGTATAAATAATACATTATTAAATTCTAGCTATGAATGATAGTGAAAGTGATAGTGAGGGATGGGATCTATTTATCAAGATCCATTTGGATGAAGTGGAAAAAAAGAAAAAAAAATTATGTACCACATGTTGAGGTAATAACTAAGGACATGGATTATACTATTACAAGAGAGGACGAATGGCAATTTTGATAACCTACAAGATTAATCTACTCAAACTCCATTATAAGCATAAGGTTTGTTTGACTTAGTGAAAACAAGTAATCAAGTAGAATTAATATAAATATCCATCCCTATATTTCCAAATCTTGACGAGGAATGATAATGTAGAACTATAATTAATAGAAAGATAGGAAAGAGATAACAGGGTTTGAAAACCCTAACAATGTCTCTCAGATCTAACAAAGAAAATCTTATGGGAGATTCTTAGTTGTTTTATTTCTTACATTGTTTTAATTTAAAGATAATATATGTTGTTTAAAATCTTTACAGGCGAGGTTAATTTCTTGTTATTTATTTAAATTATGCTTATATTTATTCAACATATGTTTGTTATGCTTCCAAACATATTTTAATATCTGGTTATTCATGTCATGACTATTTATTTCATTTCTAGGGTAATGGTACCTAGTTTAGAAAAACACAGCCTTTAACCTTAATAAAAAAAATATAACACTTTTACCTAATTCTCTCTTAATATTCCTACGAATCTTTAACCTTAATAAAAAGAGGTGAAAATTCAACTTTAAAAACCTCTTGAAGGATTGACTCGATTTGAAGCATACGCATTTATTTAAAGATGGATAGGTTCCCTAAGGCTTTTGTTTTTTCTAATTTTATAATCCCCATATGGTTAAATATGGGTCCATATCCAAAATGCTTATATCTTGATCCCATCCCTATTTTGTCTAGTTAGTCAAAAGTTCCAAAATAGATCCTAATGCTACCCAAAGTCTGTTCATTCTATCAAAGAACCATGACCAAATTTTCTAGGAAAAATTATATTAAATGATGACATGATTGTGCATTTAGAATTATGTTTATAGATTCCACACCAAGATGGCCCATGAAAATAACTCCTTTTATGTTTATCCATTAAAATAAACATATTATTCATGATAAACCACATATTAATGTTGGTTCTAGGAAGTCCTTAAGGTATCCATACATTGTACGTAATCCATATTGATTGTTAATATCAGATATTAAATTTTTATATTGTTACTTCATTAAAAACTTATTCAAATCATATCCATATAATTTTAAGCCACCAATATTTTGTGAGTTACTTATATGATGAGATTTCAGTGTCATGACCTCTCTTCCAACACTGTGGACTTGTGCTCATACTTTAGGTAGATTTGGACCTCATTTAGTTAGAATAAGTTGATTATCAAGATAAATTTTTTGTTGATTTAAAAATTCTATCAGGTCATCGATGGGAAACCATGAAAGCAAGGTACTATTTAATTAAATTTATTTATTTTCATAGAAATGTATATATGCAATGTTGTCATGATTTGTAATTGTGAACAAGGGAAATTTAATGAGATGATTGGATTAATATTAGATGGACAATTTTAACAGTTCGATAATATTGGATAAATACATCAAATTTTATTATAAATTAATAAAATGAACTTTTTTATTAATAATTCTAAGAACTTTCAAAAAAATTATCATAAATAATTTTAGAGTTTAATTATTATTAATTAATAATATTATAATAAATAATTTAAGTTTATTAAATTATCTATAATATATTTAATACCTATTAAATCCTATGGATAAATTACCAATACTAAATAATATTATCCTAACCTATGACCACTTCAAATTCACCACATAAGCCATGGATTAACGCATCTAAACTATCATTCCTACCATGACATATGCATGAGGGAACAATCATTAAACTTATATTTCTAAAAATATCTTTCTTTCAGTTTGAATTTAAACACTCCTAGTTTGGAATGACCCACTCCACCTCCCCATGTTCTATGCTCCACCTCCATTAATCATCATCGACTGTAACTTATGCTTTGGCCATGCAAATGGAGGGATCACTGCCATGTTGACTATCACATAGGAGTTAGTTTAATCCAATCAATGCAAAATTTGATGAGAAAATCTATTAGCAAAATGTTTATTGCATTATTTTCCTAAGTGATTAGTGCTTACTTCAGCAATTAGATTTTTGTTTAGAATTCTATATTAGTATCAGTTAGTTTGGTTAGTTTTTATTTTAGGAGTAGCATGGCATAAGTGTTATAGGATTGTGGTTCTGGTAACCAAATCTTTACATTGTATATATAACCTGATGTTAATGAATAAAGATTGAAGTATTTGCATTCAATTCTTTCATTAGTATCAGAGTGGTATCTAATCTTTTACTATGATTATCTGATAATACTCACAAAGGTAGTCACCATTATTTTCTCCATTATGAGGAAGATGTATATTTTTGTAAAAATTTTAATTCTATCTATTTGATCTTGATCTAATAGTGTAAGCATGATGTCCTAGTTTATGATACTCATGCCCTAAATAACATTCAGCATAACTATATTTCCAAATTTTCATGGATCCTTTTACTATGTGATCCTAGTATAATTTTGTAAGATCAATAATTTCCATAGAAACCTAGCATAGCTATCCTCCCTAAAGCTATGATTCTTTCAAGCATGAAGTTTTGTGTTGGAGACTTTATCACATGTGGTGTAGCCTAGCTTTAGTCCTCCTACATTCTGATTAAGCCTATGCAACTAGGCCAACAAGCTCAAATGCAAAATATGTGGGGCATACCAAAAGTTTTGAGTAAGAGTAAGTATTTTAGCTAGGTAGAGGCAATAACTACTATATTTTATGGGTTTCATATGCCATTCACAACTGGGAAGATCCCTATAATAAATGGATTCGGTAGAGGTAAATATTTATTAATCATAGAGTAGAGGAGAAGGGACAGTAAGAATAACCCATCTCTTTTAATATTAGATCATGTAAGGGTCGATGGAAAAAAAGTTAATAACATAGATTTAACACCTCCAATGACATCTGCTATAATTTAGGTTACATGAATCCATTGAAATCATGTCTATATGTTTCTCTGGAACTGAATATGAATGAGATAGTAGGAGGATGGAGGCTTTATATGGCCGATTCCATGATTTTGGAGGATAGGACATAGCCCAAAATTACAAGTTAGATAGATTTAGGGTGTTTACTAAGGGGGAGATATTTTGTAGAAGGTATGGAAGGATGTAAACCAAGATATTTTTTGATACTAGTGAATGATACCTCTTCTCTATTTTCAAATGAGCACAAGATCAAATTAATTTTTTGAGAAGGAAAAAAGATTAACAGAGCATGGTCATATTTATAAATTTCAATGGGTTTGGCTGAATCTACTTACACTACATGAGTGGATCTGAAGCCAATGGCAACATAATAATTGAAGGTAAAATATATATTTACCCCTATTATAGAGGATTATTTTTATTTTTTATTCTACTTATAATATTAAGAGGTTATTTTAAAATATTATATTTGGGGATGGGATAACCATAATATTTTGGTAAAACCATGACACCTATATTTTAATGGCCAAACTAAAAATTTTAACTTAAAATCAATTTGGATTAGGCTCCCCAATCTTCCTTACTAAGTTATGAGTTATTTAGTGTTTATTTCCATTAGAAATACCATAGTTAAATTTTAGACAAATGATGAATTGACTAATTTTAGGGGCATTCCACATATTCCCATATATTGGCTTATGTTCATTTTTCAAATGATTTGTCTGTTTATTTAGAGGTGAGGGTAGGGAAAAAGTTGGAATCAATGAATAAACTTTTAAGGAATCCCCTTTAGGTACTGAAGATGTTTTAAAATAAGGCACCTTATCAAATAATTCCCAAGATTCAATTTGAATAAAACTATTTCATGGTGGAAGAAAGTATAAATAATACATTATTCAATTCTAGATATGAATGATGGTGAGGGATGGGATCTATTTCTTGATACCCATTTGGAAGCAGTGGAAAAAAAGAATAAAAATTAGGTACCACATGTTGAGGCAATAACTAAGAATGTGGATGATACTATTACAAGAGAGGATGAATGGCAATTTTGATAACCTACAAGATTAATCTGCTCAAACTCCTATATAAGCATAAGGTTTGTTTGACTTAGTGAAAATAAATAATCAAGTAGAATTAATGGAAATATCCATCACTGTATTTCCAAATCTTGATGAGGAATGCTAATGTAGAACTATAAGTACTAGAAAGATAGGAAAGAGATAACAAGGTTTGAAAACCCTAACGGTGTATCTCAGATCTAACAAATAAAATATTATCGGAGATTATTAGTTTTTTTAGTTCTTACTTTGTTTTGGTTTAAAGATAATATATGTTGTTGAAAATATTTAAAAGCGAGGTTATTTTATTGTTATTTAGTTAACTTATGCTTATGTTTATTCAACATATGTTTGTTATGCTTCTAAACATATTTTAATATTTGGTTCTTCAGGTCATGACTATTTGTTTCATTTATAGGACAAGGGTCCCTAGTTTCAAAAAACCCACTTAATAAAAAAAATTATAACACTTTTCCCTAATTATCTCTAAATATTCCTATGAAGCTTTAACCTTAATAAAAAGAGGTGGAAATTCAACCTTTAAAACCTCTTAAAGGATTGACTCGATTTGAAGCATAGGTATTTATTTAAATATGGATAGGTTCCATAATAATTTTGTTTTTGTTAATTTTATAATACCTTTATGGTCAAATATGTGTCCATATCCAAAATACCTGTATGATGATCCCATCCCTATTTTGTCTAGTTAGTCAAAAGTTCCAAAATAGATCCCAATGCTACCGAAAGTCTATTCATTATATCAAAGAACCAAAAACAAATTTTCTAGGCAAAATTATACAAAATGATGACATAATTAGGGATTTAGAATTATATTTATAGATTCCACACCAAGCTGGCCCATGAAAATAACTCCTTTTATGATTATCCAATAAAATAAACATATTATTCATGATAAACCACATATTATTATTGGTTTTAAGAAGTCCTTAAGGTATCCTTAAATTTTACGTAATCCATATTCATTGTTAATATGAGATATTAAATTATTATATTTTTGCTTTATTAAATATTTATTCAAAGGATATCCGTATAATTTTAAGCCACCAATATTTTGTGAGTTATTTATATGATGAGATTTTAGTGTCATGACCTCTCTTCCCACATTGTGGACTTCTACTCATACATTAGGTGGATTTGGACCTCATTTAGTCAGATTAAGTTGATTATCAAGATAACTATTTTGTTGATTTCAAAATTCTATCAGGTCATCAATGGGAAACCATGGAAGCAAGGTATGATTTAATTAAATTTATTTATTTTCGTAGAAATGTATATATGCAATGTTATCATGATTTACAATCGTGAACAAGGGAAATTTAATGAGATGATTGGATTAATATTAGATGGGAAATTTTAGCAGTTTGATAATATTGGATAAATACATCAAAGGTTATTATAAAATAATAAAAAGAACTTTTTTTAATTATTAATTCTAAGAACATTCAAAAAAATTATCATAAATAATTTAATAGTTTAATTATTATTAATTAATAATATTATAATAAATAATTTATGTTTATTAAATTACTTATAATATTTTTAATACCTATTAAATCCTATGGATAAACTAGCAATACTAAATAAGATTATTCTAACTTATGACCACTTTAAATTCACCATGTAAGCCATGGATTAATGCATCTAAACTATCCCTCCTAACATGGCACACGCATGAGGGAGAAATCATTAAACATCTAGTTCTAAGAATATCTTTCTTTCAGTTTGAATTTAACCATTCCTAGTTTGGAATGACCCACTCCACCTCCCTATGTTCTATGTTCAACTTCCCTTAATCATCACCCACCTTAACTTATGCTTTGGCCATGAAAATTGAGGGATCACTACCATGTTGAATAACACATAGGAGTTAGTTAAAGCCAATTAGAAAAAAATATAAGGAGAGAATCTATCAGCAAAATTTTTATTACATTTTTTGCCTAAGTGATTAGCGCTTACTTTAGCAATTAGATTTTTGGTTAGAATTCTATATTAGCATCAATTAGTTTGGTTAGTTGTTATTTTAGGAGTATCATGGCATAAGTTTTATAGGATTATGGTTATTTTAACCAAATATTTCCACTATATATATACCCTGCTATTAATAAATAAAGATTGATGCACCTACATTCAATTCTTTCATTAGTATCAGAGTTGTGTCTGATCCTTTGCTATGATTATCTGATAAGGTTCAAAAGGCTAGTCACCATTATTTTCTTCCCATTATGAGGAAGAGGTAGATTTTTGTGAAATTTAAATTCTATCTATTTGATCTTGATCTCACAATGTAAGCTGATGTCCTAGTTTATGATACTCATACCCTCAATAACATTCAGTATAACTGTATTTCCAAATTTTCATGGATCCTTTTACTATGTGATGCTAGTATAGTTTTTTAAGCTAAAGAATCTCCATGGAAACCCATCATAGCTATCCTCCTTAAAGCTATGATTCTTTTGAGCATGTAGTTTTACATTAGAGCCTTTATCACATGTGGTGTAGCCTAGCTTTAGTCCTCCTACATTCTGATTAACCCTATGTAACCAAGCCAACAAGCTCAAATTAAAATTATGTGGAGCATACCAAAAGTATTGAGTAAGAGTAAGGATTGATGCCTAAACCTAAAAAGAGTGAATGCCTAAATCATACCCTACCAAGAAGTCAAGTGTGAAGGTCTAATCAAAGAAAGATTATGAACTGATAGAAGAAGCAACATGGCTGACTAAAAGCCACACTTGAGAGTGAAATCTAAAATTCCCATCAATAGCTTCTTAATTATGCAACAAAAGCATGAGAATTTGAAGATTGCAACAATGAGGAGAAAAACTATCAGAGACTTATCTTTTAATGCTTCATACAAATAAACAAATATGATCTGATCAGTGTATTTCCTAGCTCCACATCTATGCATTTTCATCTATGGCCTACTTATATCTATCTAAATCATTCTAGGGTTCTACAGTTTTAGGTATTTTTTTGGTTAGTCTTTTAGAAAATTTTATGTTATTTGGATGGTTATAACCATGAAGGTTCAATTCAAGCTTGTTAGTAGGTTAAAAGTTTAAATTTTTAATGCATCAAAGGTTTATAGAGTCATCATTATAATAGTATGTTATTTATTCTTTAGATGTAAAAAATGTTTATTAAATTTTTTGGTTTTATCTAGTTGTCAAATTGAAAAAATTGTAAAAGTGTCAAAATCAAGAGATAGAGTCATAGTAAAAAGTACGTGTCAATATTTTTTTTGGGTTCATTTTTGATGTTATTAAAAATGTCAAAAATGTCTTGTACTGATGCATTATTGAGTGGACATGACGTCTTGTGTCGTATGTGTCAATGGGAGAGTTTTGTCATAAAAAATGACATGGAAGAGATGATGTTAAAATCCATGTTTGGTGAGTGAAGCATATTGATTTACTGGAGGTTGGAGTATACACAAAGGATGGAGGACATTTGGAATCCTTTTATGAGTCACCTATGATGCAGTCATACCATTGCTATGGTGACAAATTTTGGTGTGTTTTTTTTATGTTTTGTAGTTTATTTTTCAAAAACGCACTGAGCATTATTTTCTAATTTGGTACCTCCTCAAAAATAATATTGTGGGGAGAAAAAGCACTAAATTGCCGCTTGGTTCTTGGAAAAGGGTTTTTGGTAATTTGGGAAACCATTGAAGTGCATTAGAAACCTCCTGTAACCCTCTAGGTTGATGGTTATCCTACAACAGAAAATTAAATGGGTTTGTGGTAATCATCATAATCCAAGAAACCACCAAATGTGTTAGCAAAGAGAAGTGTTCCTATCACTTCTAGGTTCTTGGTAATCTTTCAAGGAAAAATCAAGGTGACACCAGGAACTTGAATCCACAAGGATGGCATGCCACCTTAGAAAGTTAGCAGGCTAGGCAGAGAGTGTAAATATTTTCACAGTGTTTGTAATAAAGGGGGGACCACTATTAGGAAATATGATGTTTGTAGAAAAAATATAATAAAGGGGGGAATGTTATAAATTTTTTATATTACATTCTTTGCCTAAGATATTAACACTTACTTCAGTGATTATGAATTTTTTTAGCATTTTATATTAGCATCAATTAGTTTAGTTAGTTGTGAGTTTAGGAGTAGCGTGGCATAACTGTTTTAGGATTATGATTTTGTTAACCAAAATTTTTCACTGTATATTACCCTCCTATTAATAAATAAATATTCATGAATTTTTATTTAATTCATTTAGAATCTAGAGAGGGAAAAATGTCATGAAAAACAAGGTTATAAAGAGTACATCGGTACCTTATTGAAGGAGGGAAAAAATAGAGGGATGAGATAAATGTAGAAGTGAAGGAGGAAAAAAGGAAATGTAAAAGTGAAGGGGAAAAGTAATAAAACAAAGAATAAAGAGGATGAATGCATAGAAAAAGGTTGATAAAAGGTAAGAGATGAGGAGAATAGAATCTTGGAGAGTAGTTGTTTCAATTCAAGCAAAACCACCTTCTAATTCAGTCAAGGATTTCATCGGCACCAGGTAAATGTAATATTTTATTTATAATAATAGGTTAAATATAATATTTTATTTAATTTTATGGTAAATATAATATTTTATTTAAATGGTAAGGAAAATATAATTTTTATATTTATTTTGTGAAAATGATTTAAAAGGAAAATATACTATTTCTTTTTTGCATTTACAATAACCTGTAATAAACATAATTATATAATGTTACATGATTGATTGAATGAGGGCCAAAAATTTTATTAGGTGGATCTATTGAGAGTATACTTAATTAATGAAAATGTTATGTTATATATATTTTTGATTTTAATATTTGTTCTAATTTGTGATGAAATAATTTATGAAATTCATAGTTTATAAATTTAATGGTATTATATTAAAAATTTCATTATGTTACTTAGAAATAAGTTTAAATTTCATAATTCATGTAATTATAAGTTATTTTACAATGAATTCCATAGGGATTTGTTATAATTGATTTTATACTTGTATACATAGAAGACTATTGAAATTTTTTATAATTATAATTGTGTAGTTGAAAAAAATTATTAAGAGATAAATCATTTTATATTCTGGAATACTATTATAATTCATTTTGAAAATAGTTATATCAATTTACATTATTCCTAGAAATGGTTGAAAAATAATTTTTTTTTCATTCTCTATTCGAAAACTAAAATCTTTTTTATCATTACTAAAAATAGTATGATAACATATATTCTTCATTTAGGGTTTAACCTTCAATTTTGAATCTCCTTTTCAAATGTATAAACTATTTGATTAAATTCAAGTTAAATAATCTCTTTGTGTATAAGTTATTGTTTTTATAAAATTTTACCTAAATAGACTAAAGATACAATTGTATAACATAACATTGTTGAAGATTAACATATGGACTAAACTAGAAGATAATATTATAGATTTGTTTTCTACCTTCCTACTCAAGAATTTAACTTTGAAATATAATGAATTAATTTATTTCAAGTATTCTTTACTTTTCAAATCTCAAAATTAGACCAAAAATTTAAGGTTGAACAAAATTACACACTGTTTGGTATTAAGTGGTGCACCTGCCTCACATTTATGGTCAAGGTTGTCATGCTTGAACTACTACATCCATATCCTAACACAGCTACAAGAATGACATTTGGGCATCATCACTATAAGCTATCGAGGATAAATAAGGACCATGTCGTGTCATTAAGACCAAGGGATGGGATAATCCCTCTTGGTCAAACAACAATAATAAAGATAAGGAAACAACTTAAACTACATTAAAGGATTATGAAATGTAAATTAATGAAATATAAATGGAGAAAGTATATTTCTTACTCAAAACTTGATGTCATCAAAAAGGAGCAATAAAAAATAGGATTTTGAGTGTTAAACTAATTATTATCAAGAAACCACCAACCATATTGCTCTTAGTTAACAAAACTTTGGCAACATTAATTGTAAAGATTAGGTTAATTAAAGAAATGATCTAAAACATTGTTGATGTAAATAAAAACTAAAAAGGGTATGCGGTTTATAAATGTAGTTTTCTTTTTCTTATTAAGATTTAGGACTAGTTTAGTTAAATAAGTATTCAGTCACTTAATTTGATACTTTCACACTCCCATTTAGGTAGCAATTATAGAGGAAATTTATAGGGAACTGGGCCCTAGAAATGGATGAATACCTAGACCTACAGTTCACATGAAACTTAGAATAGAAAATAGAACTACATGCATACTACACCTTAATCTTGTTCGAAAGTAGGTATGTAGGTAGTCTAGGAAGTGAAGGATGCTTTCAGAATGGAGGCGATTAGGATGGGGTTGGGGTTATGCAATAAATGAGATAAAATTTAAATTAAAAGGTAATGCCATTATAATAATACTATAATTTAGATAAATAAATGAAAGATAAGAATTTTGTGATAAACAAAAAATGATCCCAGTTCAATTTTCAAAGTTTTGGAGGCTTTAGGATAAATTTTCAGGTGAAATGTGACTATTTTATATATATTTTATAATTGTGTCAAGGAAACCTTAGTGCTTACCCAATATAAAAGAGAGATAAATAGTGATAAACTTAGGTTCTGATTGATTTAGACGAGTCAAGTCTCTAGCCAGAGCATAACCTACTCATGTGTAGATGCCTAATCCATATAGTTAGATACTTTCCCATTTGGAAAAGGAATGCCTAAATTATATGGTTTGAATGATTGCTTAGAATTATTTCCCATTTGGAAAAGAATAATTGATGCCCAACCTATATGGCTAGATACTTTCTTGGTTGGCAAAGTAAATCTGATAGGATATAGTATACATGAGTTATATTCACATACAAACATTAATTAAATAAAATAAAGTATATGTTTTAGCATTCAAGGAAGTGTGTCTCTACATTGTGGTATCAGATCTTGGGTTCAAAAACTAGGCTTTAATCCTATTACAACCTATGCTTAGTAAAATATTAATGATTGATTATAACTTGTTGAGAAAACTAAAACTATGAGAAACTAATTTGGTTAAAAATGGTTGTTCAGATATGGCTCATGGAAAAAATGTAAGTTAAACGAATAGAGAAAAAGGGGAAAATGGAACTTCCCTCCACTTCCAAATAACCCATTTAAATTTATGGCTCAGATACAATAGCTTAAATCTAGAGTAAACTCAAATCTTTGAAAGTGGAGCCAGTTAAAATAAAACTAGCTATGATTGAACCTTTAGTCAAATGTTCATTTAAAAGGCCATCAACAATAAGAGATTTTCCATTTATAATGGGTTTCGATGCATCGTACATAAGCCCTAAAATATGTAAGGAATATAAATAATGCCACCAATATGTGGTTCACACAGAAGATGAAGTTCTCAAAGAAATGGAACTGGATGAAGAAGATTCTATTTAGAAGTATTTTGAATCAATGTTATATAGACATCTATATATTATAGTCATAAATCTTATCCTATATAAAGCTAAAAACTCTATTTATTAAAAAGAGAAATGAGATTATCAAATGCTAACTTTTTGTCAATCCTATGTGTGACAATGATCAATAATAGAATGTATGAGAAAAATTAGAGTTATGCAAAAGAGTGTTATGTTATTAATTATCTTAAATGCAAACTTAATGGATTGTGTTATTACTATCAAGTAATTAAATGGAAGGACCTAGATAATCAACCATAAATTGAATGTAAAATGTGAGATAAACAAAACCCAATAATGAAAATGTTGAACAACAGGTTCCAAAAAATAGAGAATTGAGGATAGAAGCCCTCATCAATTTGTTGACTGAGAAAAGATATAAAATGGACTCATTTGAGTAGGTGATTAATTATCATTGGTCAAGTCAAGAAAATATATAAAACATAATGGAACCTAACATTGAAAATCCACAAAACGAAAATCCACCACTAGTCAATGAGATGGAGGTTGAATCTCCCAGAATTGAAGTTCCATTTTTTGATCTAAGCAATGATTTGAAGAAGATTTTACCACTTATGTTTGATGGGAAATAATTAGGTGAAGGAGATAAGAATTGTTTAAATTAGATAGAGAATTACTTTGACTTTAGAAACTACAATGATGCAACTTAGGTGTTTTGGGGATCCTACCAATTGATAGGAGAGGCAACTAGCTAGTAGACCAATATGAAGGAATTAAATGGAACAGGTAAGGAAAATTTGACCCTGGGTCAGTTTGAGTGCTATTTCAAGAAAATATGATTACCCTAGTTATTATTTGGTGAGAAGACTACTTAATTTATTAACCTAAGGTAGGGAGGCATGTAAGTTTAATACTATTGGGATAGATTTTCCAAATTACATAAGTATGTGCCCATGTACTAGAAGGATGAAAGAGGTTAAACTAGAAAGTTCATCCTACGACTGAATGTAAAGATAGGAGTGGAATTAGACATGCAAAGGCTTAAAAACATGAAACAAGTGCTATAAAAATCTCTTAAATAGGAATGGAAGTTACATTCCCTAGCTACGGTAAGGCAAAACTTTAACAATGACAAAAATAGATCCTTTAAAAGGAAACCAGATTTCATGGGAGAGCAAGTTGTGGATGATAACTCAAGAGAAAATCCAACAAGTATATCACCCACACCAAATCAAAATAAAATAAATACTTTTAAAAGGAACAATAATAAGGAAATAAATAATAATAGGAATGATCAAAGGAATTAAAATTTCCTAATGTATCCTCCATAAAATTCTAGTGATGCCCCAAGGAACCCAGTACCAAAAGGTCTGCCAAGAGGAAATTTTGCTTGTGGAAGAAATCACATTGCTTGGGAGTGCCCAAGGATGTAGTGATAGATAAGGTCCAATCAGCCTCAAAGGCGACCACAACAAAGGATCAATGTTACATTAAAGAATCACTAAAATAGATATCATAATGTGGCAGTTGAAGCTATAGGTATATTATTGGGTAAACCCATTTCAATTATAATAGATACTAGTTCATCAAAATGTTTTATTTCTCCTAAATTAGTAATAAAAATGTCTCTCCTAGTGAATCAAATGAATTCATTATGGATAGTCCAATATGGGGATAAGGCAGTCAAGGAAGTGTCTCAATGTCTACCCAAGGCAAAAAACAATTTTTAGATTTTAAGACAAGCTTATACCTATTTGTACCACCCTTAGGAGTCCATGATGTAATAATAGGGACAAGTTGGCTCACCAAGCACCAAGCTGAAATAGACTATTATATCAAATTTTTTAGGTGTTACAACAATGAGGGAAGATGTGTCATGATTCAAGGGGGTCAAAGGCCCATAAAAGTAGAAACCATATTTGTTATGCATCTGAAGAAGGAGAGAAGGAAGGGAGATCTAATTTTTATGGTAATGATAGATGATAAGGATGATAACAAAGGTGAACCAACCCTAGAATGGTATCCATTCTTATTAAAGGAATTTGAGGATGTGTTTCCTAAATAATTTCCTGAAGTTCCCACAAAGAGAGAATCTAATTTCTCAATTGATATTTTAACAAGAGTTGAGCTAGTTTCTAGAGCACCCTATATAATCAACATAACTCAGTTGATGGAACTTAAAATTCAACTAGAGGAAATATTGAGTAAAGGATTGATTAGACCAAGTGAGTCTCCTTGGGGAGTGCCAATCTTATTTGTTAAAAATAAATATGGAACTCTAAGATTATGAATTGATTATAGAATGTTGGATAAGGTCATGATTTAAAAATAGATATCCCCTACCTTGTATATAAGACCTTTTCAAACAAATGAAAGGAGCAATAGTTTTCTTGAAGATAGACCTTCGATTAGGATATCATCAACTAAGAATTATGGAGGAGGGTATTCCAATAACTAATTTCAAGACCAAATATGGTTACTGTGAGTTTACTATAGTACCATTTGGGGTAACAAATGCTCTTTCAACATTTATGAACATAATGACTAGTGTGTTCCATAATTACCTAGATAAGTTTATCTTGGTATTCATAGAAAAAATTCTAATTTACTTTAATAATGAGGAAAAGAATTTAGCACATCTTCCATTATTTCTTAAAACACTGAGATAACTTAAACTATATGGTAAGCTATGTGAATTTTCATTCTTTAAGAAGTAAATCCACTATCTAGGCCACATCATATCCAAAGAAGGAATTACAATAGATCCAAACAATATAAAGGTAGTAATAGAATGGATAATTCGTAAGAACATATCAAAAGTAAGGAGTTTCATGGGGTTAGTAAGATATTAAAAATTAATTTTTAATGATTTTCTATGATTGCTAACCCAATTAGGACATTACAAAGGAAAGTTAAGAAGTTTATATGAAGAAAGTAGTGTGATAAAGATTTCCATATTTTTAAGGAAAAGTTGATGATGACACCTATCTTGAAGGTACTTGATCTAAATGGATATTTTGTGGCTGTAAAAAATGAATCCATAGAAGGATTGGAAGGAATACTCATTCAAAATGATGGTTCAATTTCACATGAGTCTAGGAAATTGAAAACCTATGAAGTAAATTATGCCCTCATGATTTAGAATTCATAGAAATTGTTCATGACTTAAAGAAATGGAGATATTTCCTTATTGGGAATCCTTTTGAACTAAAATTTGACCATCAAGGGCTAAAGTACATATTCACTCAACCTAATCTCAATGCTAGGCAAAGAAGGTGGTTAGAATTATTGAGTGAGTATGATTTTGAAATTGAGTATATCAAGGGAAAAGAGAACGTGGTTACTGATAATTTGAGTAGGATAAGACACCTGATCAATATAACAATGCTTAGATTTAATATACAAACGTAAATACTATAAGGATAAAATCAATATGTTTGTTATAATAAAGTTAGATTGATGATAGAATAAAATTTAGAAGACCCAAGAACTAAATGATATACCTTGGATGGTGAGGGTTTGCTTTGTTATAAGAATAAGACCTATGTTCTAGATGTATAAGAGTTAAGGAAGATAATTTTCATAGAAGCTCAAGATGCACCCTACTCAAGTCATCTATGGGTAAATAAACTATATGAAAATCTTAAAAAATTATATTTTTGGCAAGGTATGAAAAGTGATATAGTATTATATGTGGCGTGATGCTTGAAATGTCAGAGGGTTAAAGTAGAACACCAGCATCTTATAGGACTTTTATATCCATATGGCAATCCATAATTTAAATGGAAAGTTGTCAGTATAGATTTTATATAATGATTACCTATGACACCCTATAGGTATGATGTTATTATGGTAGTAATCGATAAGCTTACTATGGTGGTTCGTCTTGTACCTAGGAATTTGATTGATGATGCACTAACTTTACCCAACTAATTTGTGAAAGAAGTGGTTAGATTTCGTAGAGTTCCATAAAAAGTCATATCAGATAGAGATTCTAAGATAAAAGGAAAATTTAACTCCTCACTTTATAGGACCTTCTGAGATCCTAGAGAGAGTCAACCTAGTAGCCTATCGATTGGCATTACTCCTAAAACTAAGTCACATTCATGATGTCTTACATGTGTCACTTCTTAAGAAATATGTGCCTAATAATAAACCCATTTTAAATTGAATGCTTTGTAGGTCTAATAATCTGGCAGAATAACAATAGAGCCATACAAAGGGCTAGAGTGGTGCTAGTACCAATTATGCAATAGAAAGGTTGATCAGTGCAAGGCATAGTGGGATCAATATGGTGAAGGAAGTGCAAATTGGGAGGACACTAAAGAAGTGAAAAACATGTTTCCATTTTTATTTTAAAATTTATGAACTTAATTAAACTTTTGTTGTGCATTGGGATAATGCATAATTTAAGGGGGGCGGAGGATGTCATGACCTCTCTTCCCACACTATGGACTTGTGCTCATACTTTAAGTGGATTTGGACCTCATTTAATTAGAATAAGTTGATTATTAAGATAACTTAACTTTTGTGTTGATTTCAAAAGTCTATCAGGTCATTGACAAAAAATCATAAAAGCAAGGTATTCTTAAATTAAATTTATTTCCTTTCATAGAAATGTATATATGTAATAGTTTCATGATTTACAGTTGTGAACAAGGGTAAGTTATTGAGATGAATGGATTAATATTAGATGGAAATTTTTATCAGTTTGATAATATCAGATAAATGTATAAAAGGTTATTATAAATTAATAAAACAAACTTTTGTTTTTTATTATTAATTCTAAGAACTTTCAAATAAATTATCATAAATAATTTAAGAGTTTAACTATTATTAATTAATAATATTATCATAAATAATTTAAGTTTATTAAATTATTTATAATTTATTTTATACTTATTAAATCCTTTGAATAAACTAACAATACTAAATAAGATTATTCTAACCTAAGACCAATCTAAATTAACCATGTAAGCTATGGATTAAGTCATGTAAACTATCACTCCTACCATTCCACACGCATGAGGGAACAATCCTTAAACTTCTAGTTCAAAGAATATCTTTCTTTTAGTTTGAATTTAACCACTTCTATTTTGGATCAACCCACTCTACCTCCTTATGTTCTATGTTCCACCTCCCTTAGTAATCACATATCTTAACTTATGCTTTGGCCATGCAAATGGAGGGATCACAACCACATCGATTTCCAGATAAGAGTTAGTTTAAGACAATTAGAACAAAATTTGAGGAGAGAATTCAGGGAAAGAAAATGGCAAGAAAAAAATAAAGAAAAGGTTATAAAGAGTAGATGAATGCCTTATTGAAGGAGGAAAAAAAATAGAGGGAGGAGATCGACGTAGAATTAAAGGAGGAAAAAAGAAAACATAAAAGTGAAGGGGGTAAAAAAAATACAAAAGATTTCATAATTTGTGTAATTATAATTTATTTTACAACAAATTCCATAGATATTCATTATAATTGATTTTATACTTATATATGTAGAAGACTGTTGAAATTTTTTATAATTATAATTGCCTAGTTGAAAAAAATATATTAAGAGATTAATCATTTTATATTTTTGAATACTATTATAATGAATTTTAGAAATCATTATATTAATTTAGATTATTCTTAGAAATGGTTGAAAAATCAATTTTTGTCTCATTCTCTATTGGAAAATTAAAATATTTTTTATAATCATTAAAAATACTAGGATAACATATATTCTTCATTTAAAGTTTAACCCTTAATTTCAAATCTCCCTTTCAAATGTATAAAGGATTTATTTAAATTATATTTCAATAAAATCCTTTTGTATGAGTTATTATTTTTAGAAAAGTTTACCTAAATGGACTAAAGATATAATTGTCTAAAATAACATTAGTGAAGATGAACATAAGGACTAAACTAGAAGATCATGTTATAGAATTTTTTTCTACATTCCTACTCAAAAATTTGCTTTTGAAATATAATTCATTAATTTATTTAAAGTATTCTTTACTTTTAAAATATCAAACTTATACCAATAATTTAAGGTTAAAAAGAAGTACGTAGAGATCGATATTAAGTGGTACCTCTAGCTCACATTTATAGGTAAGGGCATCATGCTTGAGCTACTACATTTATATCCTAAAATAGATATAATAAAAGCAATCTAGGCATCATCTCTATAAACCATCAGGGAGGAATAAGGACCATGTTGTGTCATTAAGACCAAGGGGTGGAATAATCCCTCTTTGTCAAACAACACTAATTAAGATATGGAAATAACTTTAACTAGCTTAAATTATTATAAATTATGAACTTATGGAATAGAAATGGAGAAAGTATATTTCTTAGTCAAAACATGGTATCACTGAAAAGGAGCAATAAAAACTATGATTGAGAGTGTTAAGCCAATTATCATAAAAAACCCACTAACTATATGTCTCTTAGATAATGAAACTTTGGCAATAATAATTGTAAGGATTAGGTTGACTAAAGCAAGGATCAAAAACATTGTTTATGTAAATAAAAATTAGAAAGGGGATGTATCTTTCAAATGTTTTTCCCTTTTTCTTGTTAAGATATATGGCTAGTTTAGTTTTACAAGTATTCAGTCACTTAATCTGATACTTTTATACTACCATTTAGGTTAATAATCATATTGAAACTCTCCAAGGAACTGGGCCCTAGAAAGGGCTGCTGCATACCTAGACCTACACTTCACATGAAATTTAGAATAAAAAGTATATCTACATGCATACTACACCTTGATCCTATTCAGAAGTAGGTATGTAGGTAGTCTGGGAAGTAAAGGATGCTACCAGAACGTAGGTGATTAGGATGGGTGTGGGGTTTTATGCTAAAAATATTAAATTTAAATGAAAAGGAAAGACCATTATAGTAAGACCCTAGTTTAGATAAACAAAGCAAAGATAAGAATTTTATGATAAACTAAGAAGGATCCTGATTGGATCATCATAGTTCCTGAGGCTTTAGACCAAATTCTAAGGTGGAATGTAACTATTTTATATATGTTATATACTTCTATCAAGGTGACCTTGGTACTTATCCAGTAGAGATGAGTGGTGAATAATGAGCGACTCGGGATCTAATTAATCATGATAAGTCAAGTCTCTAGCTAGAGCATAATTTACTCATGTGTAGATGACTAACCTGTATTGTTAGATGCTTTCCCATTTGGCAAAGAAATGCCTAACTCATATGGTTAGAATGTTTTCTCATTTAGCAAAGAGTATTTGATGCCTAACCCATATGGCTAGATGCTTGCTTGGTTGGTAAATGATATCTGATAGGATATAATAGACCTGGATTATATTCACAGACTAACATTAATTAAATAAAAAAATTATATTTTTTAGGATTCTAGGAAGTGTGTCTCTACATTTAGGAACAAGTTGAAATAAATATTAAGATTAAAGGAATGGTTTTCTAAATAAACATTTAGATTTTTCCAATTTTTCTAAGGGCTCTATATAATTTGGGTTTTGGCCAAGTAAAAATAAACAAGGGTTCCCCATGTGTTTGAAAAATCTCTCCTAAAATTTTAAAGGAAGGATGATTGTCTAGAGAACCCATAGTAGACCAGACATCCTTCAAAAGTTTAGTATATATACCATTTTTATTATCTAAAGAGAGTGAGTTAGATCTAATTTTTCTAAATTTTTCAATGAAATTATAGATATGAGACACATACATATAATACTATCAAGTAAAAATATTTGAAGTATCAGGTATGTTATTAATATACTTCATTCAAAGGATTATGCTCCAAGTGTTTCTATTCCATGGTAGATTCTTCATATACATTTAGATCCAATATCTTCATTTATTTTGAATACAATTCTTATTCTAGCCTCTCCTTTTGATTTTGGTAGGAAGACCTCTTATAATTTCATTAAATCAATTTTATTACACTCAAAAGGACCATTTCACATATATTTTTTATAAAGTTTGTTCATATGAAATTAACACTAGATAGAGCTTCTAATATTTGTATGGTTTTCAAAACAAATTGAATTAATTGCACTTTTACTTTCAAACAAGGACATTTTCCTTTCTAAGAAACCATTTTATTCAAGAAATTTGTGGTCATGTTGTCATAAAAATACTTTTCTACCAACCATCAACAACGAGGATACCCAAGTATTTTTTAGAGATAAAACCTATGTAAAATCCAAGAATATGATTAATATTATATTTCATAATAACTGAAGTGTAGAGGAATAAAATTTTATATTTCCAGATGTTAACCACCTAAGTTAAATCACACTAATACCAATATATTTTTTGTTTATATTATAACTTCTAGAATATGAGCATAGTTTCCCATAATTATATCATTCATAAACTACTCATAAGTTAAGTTTATATTCTTAACAATGTTGAAGGCACTAATGATATTTACTAGGAATAACATCTCTTGAAAATAGACATCTTTTAACTTTTTAATGTGATGACAACCATGTTTCATGATCAACAAGTAAATAGGATAGAGATTTGGGTGTTGACCTACTTGCTTTGATTGCACATACTAACACAAATTGTCACCATTATATGTAAGTGTGTTTGATCCATTTGAAGCGTAAATCAATAATGAGGTTTCAAGATGAATACACATCATGGTTGTGAGATAAAGAGATAACTATTAGAAACTATTGTAAGTATACCATTAAAGATGGGAAAAACTCCTACCCATAAAAAATATGAATTTAAAAGGATAATACAGGTAGTTTTACACTAAACCCTAAGCTAGTCACTACTGACATGAATCTAATTTGAATATTACATTTTGAATAGAATGAATTTAGTGTATTTGAAAATACAATGACGTTGACTAGGTTAAATGAGGGCGATATTTAAGATTATGTGCATTAGATGGAGTAAATTAAGGAAAATTATTGTTGTTGAAGTTGAACAAACAACAAATGTAGAGAATGTTTTAGTTGTATTTAGTGAAATTGAGTATGCAACAAATTATAGTCATCAAAGAGAAATAATTGAAGATGCATTGAATGAAATGGATGAAACCTTTAGTTTAAATGAAGATGGTTTAGGTCTACCTACCAAATTAATCACATCAAAATGGATAAAGAATGGATCTAAAAATATTGTCCTTAATTATGAAATCATCATATCATTGTTTATATGTCAATACCATCATCATTTGCTTCTATCCCACTTGAGATAGCTCATTATTACATAGTAGAAAGATAATGAGGCTTAGATAATGTAATGGTCAATTTGTATGCTAGTTAAGGAAGACATTGAATAATATGTAATTAATCAGTTGACCTTTGTTTATTTAACAAATAAGTTATTAATATTTCATAAATTAATAGCAAAAAAGGATGGAAGGAAATCAGGGAAAAATATACTTAGGGCAAGTAGATAATCTCAAATACTCACATTATATGAATATAGTAAAATGCTTATAGAACATGATTCCCATAAAAAAGAAGTTGAATAACTAGAGGCATGGAATAAATAACAAGATGATGAGATAAATCCCTTAGTTAGGATGAGAGCGATATAATAGAAAAATGAAATATTTTAAATGTGATAAAAAGGTAAAATTTCATGATAAGATATAACAAAAACAAGTAAATGAGCAAAATAAGGAGCATGGTACAAGGGAGAGAAAATTTTATAATTCCAGAAATGAATTGGAGGTGAAGGCATTTAAGCAATTGAATCAACCTCTACATGAATAACATCACATACTATAAGACATTATAAACATTCAATACCAAATTATTTCATGTGGGATCCTTCCTAAATATGTTAACATGACAATAAATACAATTTAGGACACAACCATTTTAGGAATGACCATAACTGTTTCTCTAAATACAGCCAATGCAGGTCATATCTCTATTTTATTCAATGTAAATTTTATTTTCATTTTTATCTAATGTACTCAAACGTATTATGGTTTTAATTCAATGTATGAATTTTATTAATAAATGTAATCATTATATATTGTATTAGTTTTATTATATAATGTGATGAAATTTAGTTTTTATATATCATTTAAATAGATCATAAACACAATGAGTTTAAAAATAATCCCCTAAAAGTGAGTTCTCAATTGTTCTTCTCCTATCTTTACATCAAAATCTATCATCATCAACCATAAAAAGTAAACATCAATTAATTTTTAAAATAATATAAGGCATAAAAATATTAGAATAATAATAACTATGTCAAAAACTATAAAATAATAAATATAACAACATAAAATTATATAATATCTACAAATATTTACCATCTCAAGAAATACCATGAAAAAATGGAAAAAATAGTACAATCTTTGCAAACATAAAAATTATCAAGCAACACAATATGTTTAAAAATTTCATGAGCAATCAAAAATTCACACTTTAAAGTAATTAAACTTTTGTAAGAAATAAAAACACATGAACAAAGTAATTGGAATTATAATGGAGAATATGTGAATAATATCAAATGCAAATAACAGTTGTAATGTTCGAAATCTAAATGAATAACACACTGCCACGAACTCATGATAACACATCAATAGCACAATAACATGCATTCATAAAATGATTTGGTTTGAAACATTTGACTCAACATTATCTGGTATGTGAATGCAAATATTAATTTTGATATGAAGAAAATTACACTTATAGGTATGTGAATGAAAACCTTCAGCGTTTCCATCAAATTAAATAATGGTTTTGAAATTAAATTGAATTAATTGTACTTTTACTTTTAAATAAAGGCATTTTCCTTTCTAACAAACCATTTTATTTTGGATATTTATGGTCATGTTGTCATAAAAATATTTTTCTGCAAACCATCAAAAATGAGGATACCCAAGTATTTTTTAGAGATAAAACCTATGTAAAATCCTAGAATATGATTAATATTATATTTCATACTAACTAAAGTGTAGAGGAATAAATTTTTATATTTCCAGATGTTAACCACCTAATTTAAAGCACACTAATACCAATATATTTTTTCTTCATATTATAACTTCTAGAATGTGAGCATAGTTTCCCATCATTATATCATTCATAAAATACTCATAAGTTAAGTCTATATTTTTAGTAATGTTGAAGGCACTAATGATATTTACCAAGAATAGTATCTCTTGAAAATAGACATCTTTTAACTTTTTAATGTGATGACAACCATGTTTCAGGATCAACAACTAAATAGGATAGAGATTTGGGCATTGACCTACTTACATTGTTTGCACATACTAACCACAAATTGTCACCATTATATGTAAGTGTGTTTGATCCATTTGAAGCATTATTCAAGAATGAGAAGATGTCAGGATGAATACAAATCATGGTTGTGAGATAAAGAGATAACAATTGGACACTACGGTAAGTATACTGCTAGAGATGGAAAAAAATCCTACCAATATAAAATATGGATTTAAAAGGATAGTACAAGTAATTTTACCAGAAACCCTAAGCTAGTCACCAGTGACATGGATCCAATTTGAACACTCCATTTTGAGTAAGATGAATTTAGTGTATTTGAAAATAGAATGAGGTTGACTAGGTTAAATGAGAGTGATATTTAAGATTATGTGCATTAGATGGAGTAAATTAAGGAAAATTATTGTTGTTGAAGTTGAACAAACAACAAATATAGAGAATGTTTTAGTTGTATTTAGTGAAATTGAGTACACAATAAATTATAGTCATCAAAAAGAAATAATTGAAGATGCATTGAATGAAATAGATGAAACCTTTAGTTTAAACCAAGATGGTTTAAGTCTGCCTACCAAATTAATCCCATTAGAATGGATAAAGAAGTGATCATAAAATATTAGACTTAATTATGAAATCATCATATCATTGTGTATATGTCAATACCATCATCATTTACTTCAATCCCACTTGAGATAGTTCATTATTACATAGTATAGAGATAATGGGGCTTGGATGATGCAATGATCAATTTGTATGATAATGAAGACATTGAATAATATGTAATTAATCAGTTTACCGTTATTTATTTAATAAAAGGGTTCTCAATATTTCATAAATTGATATCAAAAAAGGCTAGAAGGAAATCAAGTAAAAATAAACTCAGGGCGAGTAGATTATCTCAAATACTCACATTATATGAATATAGTAAAATGTTTGCAGAACATGATTCCCATAAGAAGGAAATTGAATAACCGGAGGCATAGAATAAATAAAAATATGATGAGAGGAATCCCTTAGGTAGGATGAGAGGGAAATACTAGAAGAACAAAATATTTTAAATGGGATAAAAAGGTAAAAAGATCATGATAAGATATAACAAAGACAAGTAAATGAGCAAAATAAATAGCATGATATAAGGGACAAAATTTTATAATTCCAGAAATGAATTGGAGAGGTGAAGGCATTTAAGCAATCAAATCAACCTCTACATGAATAACATCACATACTATAAGACATGATAAACATTCAATACCAAATTATTTCATATTGGATCACTCCTAAATATGTGAACATGACAATAAATACCATTTAGGACACAACCATTTTAGGAATGACCATAACTATTTCTTTGAATACAACCAATGAATTTCCTATCTCTATTTTATTCAATATAAATTTTATTTTCATTTTTATCTAATGTAATCAAATGTATTATGGTTTTTATTCAATGTACAAATTTTATTAATAAATTTAATGATTGTATATTGTATTAGTTTTATTAAATAATGTGATGAAATTTAGTTTTTATCTAACATTCAACATGGAAATAGATCATAAACACAATGAGTTTAAAAACATTCCCCTAAAAGTGAGTTCTCAATTGTTCTTCTACTCTCTTTACATCAAAATCTATCATCATCACCCGTAAAAAGTAAACACCATTTAAATTTTTAAACAATATAAGGCATAAAAAGATTAGAATGATAATAACTATGTCAAAAACTATAATATAATAAATATAACAACATAAAAGTATATAATATCTAAAAATATATACCATCTCAAGAAATACCATGAAAAAATGGAAAAAATAATACAATCTTTGCAAACATAAAAATTGTCAAGCAGCACAATATGTTTAAAACATTCATGAGCAACCAAAAATTCACACTTTAAAATAATTAAACATTTAGTAAAATATAACAACACATGAATAAAGTAATTGGAATTATAATGGAGAACATGTCAATAATATCGAATGTAAATAATAGTCTTAATGTTCAAGATCTGAATGAATAACACCCTATCATGAATTCATGAAAACACAGCAATAACACAATAACATGTATTCACAAAATCATTTGGTTTGAAACATTTGACTCAACATTGTCTAGTATGTGAATGAAAATATTAATTTTTATATGAAGAAAATTACATTTGTAGGGATGTGGTATGGAAACCTTCAGTGTTTCCATCAACATGTCAGTAAATGTTGAATCATCCGCACACTCAAATTTCAACATGACCCTTCATTTTATATTCTTGAGCCATTTTAGTTAGCTGACATGCCAAAGTGAATAAATTTTTAGGGTATTTTAAACTAAATTTTCTCATTTGTATATTATTATTGGTCAAATCTATAACAATCGTTGGACATAAATTCTCATTATACTTGTATGTCAATAAATACCCTAATTTTGATGCAAATACAATTACAATTATTGCTATGTTGATGAATACCTTCGTTTTGATACAAAACCAATAACATTTATTGGTATGTGAATGAAAAAATTCATGTATTTTATCCACATACTAGTAAATGTTCAGTCTTCCATCATAAAACCAAATCCATTTCCATCCAAACAAGCATTCATATTTTTCCCTTAGATATAAAGATTTATATCTAAAAGAGTATATTAAAACCATTTATATATAATGCTTTAGTATTGTTTACTCATCTTAATTTAGAGTAGGCTTTGATTTATTTTCAACATTTAAGGTAGTAACAAGAGTGAATTTTTGTGAGAGGTGGATATTTTGTTGGACAAAGCATTTAAAAAGTGTGAGAAGGCATTAGCCTTCACTTGTGTAGAATGGGAATGGTTTTAGTGATTTTAGTTACCATTAGTTTTATTATTCTCTATTTAAGAATAATCATGTTGCATAAATATAAATATTCATAAATGCAAAAGTGTATGTTAATGATGCATTTATATTATGGTAATTGAAATAATGTTCATGTTCGTATATATACCACTCTAAATATTCTTCATCCATTATTTATTTATAAAATTTGTGGGAGACCTATAAATATGGATTATTAAGCCCAGATTTATTCCATTCATTCAACAAATGCTTTAATTATTTTATTGTACATTTGATTAATTTGAAAATAATATCTCAGAGAGTTGTACATATATCAAACTTTTTTACAAATTTATATATTTATAAATTCCATGTAGACCACAATAATATCCTAGTTTGATACTTTTTTAGGGTGCATCATATTTTCCTACATAGTTATCCAATGGCATTTGGAAAAGGTAAATTCTCTACTAGACAATGGTTTATGTTAGATATATTGAGAGGGTCATTGATGGGTAGTAAATAATTATGAAAATTCTATCTCTACATTATCAATACAATTTCATAAAAAAATATTCTCGTATAATATCAATTTTTTTAATCGCCTTATCCTCTTAAAAATATCTTCTTTTCTTACATGCATGAAAGAAGTTATTTCCCCTTTTTGGTTTTTATCCCATGAGTTAAAATCCTTTACACTCTAGATTACATTCCTAATGATCAGTGAAGATAAATAGAATGAGTGTCATAGTGTGGCTCTACTACCTTATGCTAGGAATAATTTTGAAAGTTTATGAAGGATAAGTATATGGCTAATTGGGTGATTTATAAAAGTGAAAAATAAGAATTAAAAGATAACTCTAAATTGTATTTTGTAAAGATAGATTTTATATAAATAGAAGTTAGTTTTTTATCAATGACATAGCCCCCTAAAACGATTTCCATGTAATTTATTTTTAAATCATATAATAATTTTTTTTGTAAGTGTTTTTTATGTTTTTTTTCCATTAAGTTTAAATATACTTATCATATAAAATATGATGGATTTGTAGACATGATCTATTCATTAGTAACACAAATGTAGAATGTAGTAATTTTTTGTTTAGTAGATTCTATATGATGGATTGTAAAATATGATATTAAAATTTGTAAGATGCTGAATCATATTAAAAAATAATACATTATTTGAAAAAATGTAGAATCATAGCAAATAAGGATACTTGTATTATTATTTTATGGGAGATCTAGTTTTTTATATCAATTAAAAATTGGTTGTTGGCTAGTTGTTTTGTATACATGTAAAACAATTTATATCTAATTTTTCAATTAAAAAAATAAATATTTATAGAAAAAAATTAGTACTATACATTAATTTATTTAATTCTCAATACATAAAGTAATGTAAAATGTAATGCAGTGTCCTTACTACCAACAGAAGAAGCTTAAAATATTGCCATTACTAATGACCTTGAAAGTGACCTCTACTCCTCAAAGCATTCAAAAATATTAAATGGATCCTAAATGCAACTTAATATGTGTCCATAACTAGTGAGATGAAATTCTCATATCTTAAAAATCTATGGAAAATAATAAATTTTGATAAAACTATAAATGTGTATTTGGTCACTCTTTTACTAGACCTATGTGCTTTCATATAGATAAATAAACTAGCCATTTTGAAATATAAAATGTGTTTAAAATTAAATCTATATGTTTATCCATATTAGTTGCATTATGTGCATATACGAATTTATAGAAATATGAGCCAATAGCTGGATTTAATAATTATACCTAATAATAATAGCCATTCAATGATTGGAAGGGGGTTATCCATTTCATAAGGACTGAATAGTCCCTCATTGAACTAATTATATCCAATAATATATCTAATTATTGTTTGTATGTTAAGAAAATTACATTAAACTAAGGCACAAAGTTTAGGAAGGGCTTGAGAGATAAATACACTACTATATAAATTATAATGACCTATTATTATAGTATATGAAATTGGATTTGTGCTATGAGTTAACCTTTTAACTTATTTGGTTTGTCATAAACAATTGATTAATGGAGAAACAAAAGTTAGGGGATGAAGGGAAAGATTATCTGCTAGGGTTTTGGCTATACATGTCATGTCTATCATTTTTTACAGGACTTTGGACTATATTGTGGTCATTGTTGGGAAAATATCATTTATTGGCATTTAGGAGCCGCACCCGTGGGCAAGCTTAGGCTATATAATGACCTCCATACCTTCCCATCTAGATATTGAGTCTATGATAGATGAAAGAGGAGATCACTTCCATGGCACCCCCTCTCAAACAACTAAGGAATGTTTTTCCCAAAGAATAACATCAGGTAATGTTTCTCAACCTAATATTATTTTTCCTATGCCTAATTTTATTTCATTTTCTCAATGGTTGGAAATTTTATTATTAATAGCATATTTTGTGGGTCATGTCCACTATAAAAACATGCTTAAGAATTGGGTTCAATCTTCCTAAGAAACTCATGACATTAAGGTAAAGATCATCCAAAATATAACAAATGGATTTATTCTACTATGTTTTTTCAAACCTACCCATGTGGGTGTGATATTAAACAAGTCTTCCACGTAGTACATCTATACCTCTTTGTTGTTTCTCTCTCCTTGGACTTAGGACTTTGTTGTGTCAGAGAATACTACTCTAAAATTTCCCATGTGGATGGAATTTCTCTATTTGCCTCCTGCTTATTGGTATTTCATCTTTGAAATCATGGCATCTATTAGTTGTGTTATCTACCACGAGCCTACAAGATTTTATGGATAGTCAAGTTGGTGAGTCTTGACACTCATATTGAGTTGTATATACTAAATTTCCCAACACATGCTTCTATTATCAATCCAAACACTAAAATATCAATGACTATCCATTATATCCATGTCACATTATACCAACTATCAAACGTACTTCTAATAACCATAACAGCCCTCAGGATTATGGGTGGAAAATTATTGGGAGAAGAAAAATTAATCACAATAAGGGACACACTCATCTAACTATGATGAGTATAAAAACCATATTCTAGTTGTGTACCTTATTTACCTATTCCTCTTGTTCAACATGATATAATATTTCCTACAATCACTCAACCTACTAGGGATCATACTCACTCAGCAGTGGAATTGTCAAAAAGCTTTTTCTACAGCATGCTTATTGTCCAAAAATTTCTATAGACATTTTTTGTCTTCAGCATAATTTTATATCTTATTTAGCTACAAGCAAGTGCTCACACAATCCATCTTGGGATTATTTGGCTCGTTCTTATAGTCCCTCTCTTTGAGAATCTACAAAAGAGATGGAGTATATGTTTGAGTTGATAGCCAAGCTAGTTACTTAGCATCAAGAATAATTCAGCTCAAATAATGAGAAATTATTAAATAATAGATATGAATCCATTGAAGGAATCAATTCATAATATATGTCTTTGATGACCATAATCTACAAATTGTTATTCATCAAATGTTTAGGTTCTTACAAACTTAGCTTTTAAATACATGGTGATATATTTGTATAAAAAGTTTATGGATATGGAAATTCTTTGTATGAATTAAATTAGGGTCGAGGGTTTCCTTATTTACACTATCAATAAAGTGATATAACTAAATAACTTAGTGCTAACTAGTAGTCATGACCCATATTATGGTACCCTAATGACATTTATTTCTCAAAATGAGTGGCCATGTTTTGTGGATTATAGATGTGACATTTAAATTATGTCATTTGGTCCATTTTAAATATATATAACAATTATTTTGGCATCATTATGTTTAAACCTTAGATGATTCACATGAAAAGATGCTTTTGTGTTAGTATATTTACAATGTACTACCTTACACCCACTAGGAAATTGGTGGTGATTTCAACTAGGTGGAAAGACATTCTTACAATCTTGGTATTTTATGAATCATATGGTCCACACATAAAATAGATTTTCAGATTTTCATGTCAAATATATATGGGTTTCATGATCCCAATGGTAGCCATCATCCCATGTCTGAAGTTTGGTACATTTGGATAGACGTTCAAAGAAGATTTGATCATTTAAGTTAAAATGGCTTGATCAAGCCATGCTCTCTAATTAATAATACTTTTCTTTTGATAATGATGTATCTCTATTATTCTAAGATTTTCCATATTTTTCATTTTAGACCATTCTCCTCTCTGGTTGTGCTTTACTTGGCAGTTTAAAAATCTAAAAACTTGAAAAATATAGTTTTTTTAATAAATACATCCCTATTGGACCAAAATCCCACCATGTCTCACATTATATGGGTTTAAAACCTTATCCCGCAAAATACTTAACATCTATGTTGTATTCTTTGGTGGGTCATTGCACTCAATTGAATAACCAGATCTCATTGAATATATGATTGCTAGTTGGCCATGATACGATAACAAAGACATTTAGTCATTGAAATTAACCCTCTATCATAATAGTATCAAATATTTAAATACATGATGAAAAATGTATCCAAAATTAATTCATGTGGGATCTCTCCTAAATATGTTAACATGACAACAAAATACCATTTATTACACAACCCATTTAGGACTAATCGCAGCTGCATTTTTTTTAATACAAACAATGAAGGTAATAACTTTCTTTTTCCACCTTGGATTGTGTAAATTTTATTTTCCTTGTTATCTAATGTAATCAAATGTATTATGGCTTTTATTTAATGTAATTATTTGTATTTATAAATTTCATGATTATTTATTGTATTAGTTTTGTTTATGTAATGTAATGTAATGAATTTTATTTATTATCTACCATTCAACATGGAAATGGATCATAAACATAATGAGTTCAAAAACATTTACCTAAAATTGAGTTCTCAATTGTTCTTGATCACTCTTAATGTCTAAATATATCATCATTACCCATAAAAAATAAATAATAAATAAATGTTTAAATAATATAAGGAATAATTTTTTTAAAAATAATAATAACTATGTCAAAAATTATAATATAATAAATATAAAAATAGAACAACATTAAAGTATACAATCTCTAAAAATATATATTTTGTCAAGAAATCCAATGAAAAAAATGCAAAAATTGGTACAATATTTGTAAACATAAAAAGTGTCAATCAGCATAATGTTTTTAAAACTTTCATGATCAAGGCAATAAAAATTAACACTTTACAAAAATTAAAATTATGTGTAAAATAATAACATGTGAATAAAGTCATTGGAAATAAAATAGAAAACATGTCACTAATATCAAAGGCAAATAATAGTTATAATTTTCAAAATGTGAGTGAATAACATAATAACATGAATTATTGACAACAAATTAATAGAAAAAATAGCATGCATTCTCAAAATGATTTGGTTTGATCGATTATAATCAAAATTGACTTGTATGAGAATGAAAATATTAATTTTGATATGAAGACAATTACATTTACAGGTATGTAAATGAAAACCTTTAGGGTTTTCATGGACATAAGAGTGAATATTAAATCATACACACAGTAGTATTCCAACAAGGCCCTTTATATTTTATTAGTGACCCATGTTATCTAGATTATATGTCTAAGTGAACAGATTGTTAAGGCATTATAAAAAAAAATTGTTCATTTTTATATTACTATTGTTCAAATTTATAACAATCATTGGACAAAAAATATCATTATACTTATATGTCAGTAAATACCTTAATTTTGATGCAAATATAATATAACTTAATGGTTTGTTTGTGAAAACATTAATTTTGATAAAAAAAAAAATAACTACCTATATGTGAATGAATACATTCAAGGATTTCATCCACATAACAATAAATGTTTAGTTTTCCATCCCAAGCTCAAATAAATTTATATCCCAACAAACATTGGTAATTTTCCCTTAGATATAAATAATTATATATAAAATACTATATTAGAACCATTTATATTGAATGTTTAGTATCCTTTACTCACCTTATTTGAAAGAAGGCTTGGATTTATTTCAAGATTTCAGGTAGACACATGAGTGAATTTTTAGAAGAGGTGTATATTTAGTTTGGAAAAACATTTGGAAAGTGTAAGAATCCATTAGCCTTCACTCTTTTAGAATATAAATGGTTTTAGTGATGTTAGTTAAGATTATTTTTAGTGGTCTCTATTTATGAATATTCTAGATCCATAAATATAAATATTCATAAATGCAGAAGTATATGTTACTCATGAAATTATAAGATGGTAATTGAAATAATGATCATGTTAATATATATAAAACTATAAACATTATTTATTTTTTTATATATTAATCAATTTTGTGGGATACCTATCAAGGTGTATTGTTAATCCTTGATTTATTCCATTCATTCAACAAATGCTTTAATTAGTTTATAAAATAAATAATTAATATGAAACATTATTTTAGAGTGTTGTAGATATATCAAACTTTTTAAAATTTTGTATTTCTAAATATTCCATGTAGATCATAATAATATCCAAGTTTTTTTTTTCCTAAGGGTATGTTACATCTGCCTACACAATTATGCAATGACATTTGGAGAAGGGAAATTCTTTGTTGGATAATTGGCATAAACAAGTATGAAAATTTAATCTATACATTATCAATATGATTTCTAGAAAATTCATTCCTGTAAAATACCAATGTTCCTAAATGGTTTAGGCTCTTAAAGCTTTCTTATTTTCTTCCATACATGAAATAACACACTTTTACCCTTTTGGTTTGTATCCCATGACATCAACTCCCTTAAACTCTAGATTACATTCTTAATGCTAAGTGATAATAAATCAAACAAGTTTCTTAGTATGGATCTAGTAAATTATATGAGGAATGATATTGAAAATTTATGAAGGATAAGTATGTGGATTATTTGGTAAGTTACATTAGTTAAAAACAATAATGGAAAGATAATTATAATTTGTATTTTGTAAATCTAGATTTTATAGAAATAACATCTAAGTTGTTTTGAATGACTTATAATCCACCAAATATGTTTTCTATGTAATTTATTATTAAATCATCTAATTAATTAATTTCTAAGCATTTTGTAAATTTAACATTATTTTTAAAGATAATTATCATAGATAAAACATTTGTATCCAAATAAATTATTAGAAAAATAGGTATTTCCTTTTTTTTAGACATGAGCTATTCATTAACAACACAAAAATACAATGTAGTATTTTTTTCATTCAGTATATTGTATATGATGAATGGTAAAATAAAATATTTAAATGTGTAATATGTAGAATCACATTGAAGGATAATAAAGTATTCGACAAAATTTTGAAGCATAAAAAATGAGGATATTTATAATAATAAGTTATGGAGATCAGATTTGAAATTCTAAATTAACTATGCATATGAATTTAAAATTGATTGATGGCTCATTATTTTTCATAATTTTAAAACAATTTAGATCTAATTTTTAAATTAAATAATTAAATATTTATATAAATAATTAACACTATACAATCGTTGATTTAATTATCAATGCATAAAATAATATAACTGGAATGGTAATTCTTTATTGCCAACACAAGAATATTAAAATATGTCCATTATTACAGACCCTTATAGTTTCATCTAATCCTCAATTTGTTTGACACCATTAACTAGACCCTAACAAAACTTAATATGTGACCCTAACTACTTAGCTCAAATTCTCATATCCTAAAATTTAGTGGAAAATAATAAAATTTAATAAAACTATAAGGCATATTTGGTCACTCTTTTTTTATATCTTTGTGCTTCCATATAGAAAAATAAACTATCCATTTTAAAATATAAATCTAGTTTGAATTAAAATAATTAGATTTATCAATGTTGGTTGCATTATGTGTAACTATTGATTAATAGAGAAATGAGCCAATAATCACGTATGTGTATCTATAATTTGATAGAGAAATGAGCCAATAATCAGGCTTAATATTTATAACTAATAATAATAGCCTTTAATGGAATACAAGTTGATTATCCATTTCATAAGGGCTGAATGATCCTTTTTTGAATTAATTATTTCTATAAATGGATGCAATTATTATTCCTATATTTATAAATTACATTGAACTAAGGCACAAAATGTAGTAAGGTCTTGAGAGATAAATTCATTACTATATAAATTATAATGACAGATGAAAGTCTATTTATACTATGAGTTATACCTTTTAACTTATTTAGTTTTAATAAATAATTGATTAATAGAGAAAAGCAAGTCAAGGGATGAATGGAAAGATGCTCTACTAGGGTTTCAATTATTCATGTCATAGCTATCATTTCTTACTGGTATTTACATCATCATGCTATCCTTGTTGGGATAAAAACATTTATTATAATTTATGAGACTTACCCTAGGTATATATTAGTCTATGTAATGACATCTATACCTTCCCATCTACCTATTAAATTGATGGGAGATGAAGGGGGAACTCAATGCCATGGCACCCCCTCTTAAGTGATTAGGGAAATTTTATCCCAAACTATACCATGAGGTATTGTCTCTCAATCTTATTTTATTTTTACTATGCCTAATTTTTATTTGGATTCTAAATTATTCGAAACATTTTTATTAGTAATATATTTTATCGGTCATGTTTACTTTGAAACCATACTTAATACTTGGTTTACGTTTGCTTGGAAAACTGATGAAATTAAGGTAAAGAGCATCTAAAATATACCAAAGGGATTTTCCCTAATACATATTTTTAAATCTACCCATGTGGGTGTGATATTAAACCATTCTTCCACTTGGTACATCCATACCTCTTTGTTGGTGTTATATTCCCATACATGGGACCTTATTTTTTAAGATCATGCTACACTGAAAGTCATCATTTGGGTTAAATCTCTTGGGTTGCCTCTTATTTGTTGGAATTTCATCAAATAAATTATGTCATATATTAATTTTTTTGTCTACCATGAGCCTATGATATTCTATTCTACCTAACCCAAAAAATATATATAAATTAAAGTAGATATCTAGAGGGATATCAAATATTTTATGGATATTCATGCTGGTGAGTCTCGACACTCACATGGTATCCTATGCATCAATTTTCCCAACATATTATTTTATTGTCAAGCCATAAACAAAAAAATAATGACAATGCATTATATCTACCTTATAATATGCCATCTCACAAACCCACTTATGATAACCCCAAGCGTCTTGAAGGGTATTAGTGGAAAATTATTGGGGGAAGAAAAAAATAATCTTAATAAGGAACCCACTCATCTAACTCCAGTGAGTTAAAAAATTGGTTTCCATTTATTCACCTCAATTGACCTTGTTTTTGCCTCAACCTAATATAAATTTGTTCTTTACCACTCAACCTACTAAGGATCACACCCACTCAGATGTGAAATTATAAAAACCATGTTTGTATAACATGCCTATTATTAAAAATGTTTTGACCAGTTCCCAAATTTATTCAATATTTTCTTTAAACATCTTTTCTCTTATGACACATTTTCCATTTTGATCATATGCAATAAAGTGCTCATGCAATCCCTCTTGAGAATATTCATCTTGTTATTGTATTACTTCTCTTTGAGAATATATAGAAGAGATGAAGCATGTGTTCAAGTTGGAAACCAATGAAGTTTCCCAACATTAGTAATTATTCATCTCTAATAATGAAAATTTACTTAAGAAAAAATATGAAGAACTTGAAGGAATCAATTCTAAAGATACGTCTTTGATACCCATAATCTATGAATTTATATTCATTAAATGCTCATGGTATTATAGACATAGCTTGCAAGTACGTGGTGAGATATTTCTATAAAATGTTTATAGATATAGACCTTTTTTGCCTACAAAAAAATAAGGTAGAAGATTTAGTTCTTTACACTATTAATAATTTGATATGGTTAGATAGCTTAGTGATGATGAGTAGTCATGAGCTACATCATGGCTTCCTCATAACATTTATTTCTCCAAAATGTGTCCACATTTTTTGGCTTACAAATGTGACCACTCACATTGTGTCGTTTGGAACCTTTTTAAAAATAGATAAACATTATTTTGGAGTAATTAATGTTTACACCTCAAATGATTCACATGAGAGGATACTTTGTGGCAGTGGATTAAAAATTCACTACCTGACACCCACTAAAAATATATGGTGATTTTAACAAGATGGAAAGACATTTTGACAATATTGGTCTACTATGAAGTATATGGTTTACCTAAAAAATAAAGGCCCAAATTTTGATGCAAAATAAATATGGGTTTCATGACCATAACATTAGATGTCATCCAATGCCTGATATTAGTTCACTTGAACCAACCTTAAAATTGGATTTGATCACATACTAATTAAGGATTGATCAAGCCATGCTCTCTAATCAGCTATACTTTTACTTTGATAATGTTTTATCTCAATTTATCAAAGTTTTTCCATATTTTCACTTTCCAACCATTATCCTATCCAATTATACTTTACTTGGCAATTTAAATATCTAAAAATTCAAAAAACTATGTTTTTATAAATACAACACTTTTGGAGCATGGTCCAACCATGGATCAAATCAATTAGATTAGAAACTTATCCCCTAACCTACTCAATAGCTAGGTTAGATGAAATGGTGGCCCAAAGTACTAAATTAAATAACTAAATTTCTTAAAATATATGATCTCCAATTGGACAAGATATGATGGTGCTCCTACACAACCACTTCCTCAATGTTGAGTGTTTCAATACTAGAGCTCAATAAAAATACACTTAATGAGATTTTACAAGTATATTTTTCCATATTATGGAAAACATCCAAATTGTATACTTATACAATGTTCTCAAAGCCCAAATTCATGCACATTTGCACTAGGCCAAAGTGGGGGATAGAGTCTCTAACGTTTTTTTAAAATGTTCAAAGCCAAAACTCCCTCCCAATGGATTCACACCATCTAATAAGATGGTCACAATGTGACTGCAATGTTTGATATGGTCAACACCTTCACTAGAAATTAGTAATAGGTTTATTTAGCATAATATCATTCCCTAAAGCTCAATAAGTGATCAACCAATGCATCTTAGTTATTCCTAGTGAATAATATCCTAAGCAAAGGGTTTAATATGATAGATATTTCTCTCTAGAAGATATTTACATTAAAACTATTCATATGATCAATGACAAAAATGGAAGTGTGATGGATTTATGTGTGAATTTTATAAAAAAATATTTGATATTGTTGGACCTAATCTCTACAGTGTCTAACTTAAATCCTTGCATATATAGTCATTAGGATTGATTATTAACATGAGTCATGTTAAGTTTATCACAAAATATAATGACTATGAAATGATTTGCATCTAGATGACAATTACCCTTCATATTGTCTCCTATAATATTAGTGCTAAAGTATTAACTCTACATTTTTCAACCTTTTGAATTTAATTATTCAACCCAAGTAGATAAGGTTCATTCAAAACAAATATATACTATATAATTTTATTGATTTTTGGTAAGTTATACAATGGGATTTCAATTCCAATAAGAAGTCCATGTTTAAAAATATTTACTTTGAAAGGGCATATGACTGAATAGAATGGCCATTAATAATAGCTATGTTGTAAGCTTTATGATTTATCATACCTTCTTGTAATTGGGTCATATTCATTCTTTTGATGCCTCAATCTTTATCTCCATAAATGGAATTAGATTAAATTAATTTGGTGTTTTAAAATACATCAAACAAATTTTCATGCTAGCTCCATCTATCTATGTTCTTTCTACTCAAGGATTTGACTATCTTATTAACAATGCCTAATCTCAAGGCCTTGTATGTGACATTTCTATGGTGTTTGTGGAGCCTTTGAAACTTCTTAATGGGATTTTTTCTATGATTCCTTCCTCACTCACCTTAAATATAAGGATAATATTACTAATGTCCATGCATTGCCTTAATATTTTTTATCTTGTTTCCAGCTCTTATATCTATTGGCACAAAACACTGTGATATAAATAGTCTTTCCCACCCTTACCTCTCTCGATGGCTTGATTTCATTAGAAATTAATCCAACATAATTAAATATTTAAAATTTTGGTAATCCCTTTTTATTTCTAGGCCTTTGTCTCTATGGATTGATAATATGTCATGAATAGGGTGGGAAATAATTTATTGAATTGGATCACCAAGCCCTTATCATCAGATGGTAAATTTTAAAATCATTATAAACTACATACATACATCCATCTCTATTATTCATCCTATTGGGTGAATTTTTAGTAGTTAGTCCATAATCTTGAAAAACTTGTTAAAGAATTCATTTGGGCTAACTCTTTCACTGGCAAAAAATTTCATAAGGTCACCTAGGAATATTGTTTCCTTCATAAGGAGGCAGGTGGTATGGGATTTATTGATGTGTCTCATAAATGTTTAGGTATTTATGTTAAATGGATTTCCTAGGCCATTGAAGGAAATGAAGCCTATAAGGTGCTCAAATGTAATTATATTACTCAAGGCTCCCCTTATGGGAAATAATCTTGGGAAGGCCAAGGTTTTTTATAATATCCTTACTCTTATTTCCCCTGGGAAATTTTTTTGGTCATTTATTATGAAACATGTATATCATTATTGGGAAAGAGTCAAAAATTCAATTTTATGGAGTGTATCTACATTTTGAGATGGCCTCTATATCAATCAACTCTTTATATTATGGTCTCGAATCATTAACATCCATGTTTTGACTCTTTCACATGTGCCTTAGATACATTCCCTTAAATTATTCAATAGAGGAATTTATATAGTGCAAGACTTTTTTTGTGAAGTCACTCAATTTTGTCTCTTGTAGGGTGATTCACACTTAAGTATAATTTATTTATTACCAATTAAGAATCTTACAAAGATATTGTGAAAGGTGTCGCAGTCAAACTATCTCATAAAATCATAGTCAAATCTCCCTACCCTTGGTGGAAAGATTGGCAATGGTATGTTGATATGCCTTCTAGAACTAAACTACTAAGAAAGGATATGAAAGGATTCATCTTCATTTACCTATGGTTTATAATATTAATTCCCATTGGATTATTTAATCCTCCCTTTTTGTTTTGGGTAGATGATTTCAAATAGTTTGGGATGCATTTTTTAAGCCTAATATAGACCATGTTTCTTGGTGTATGCTCCATTAGTAGTTTAGCATAGGTAGGAAGATAATTCATTTAATGGTCTTACAACCTCGATGACATTTTTATGAACACATGGAGGCTCTCATGCATCCTTTATAAATTTTCACCAAATCCCATAGGGCCTCGGTTTAGATACATGATTTCTTAAGATCTTATCACCCAGACCCCTTTAAGTATTTTCACACTCTTTTGGGTGACAACATAAAAATTTGCTATCATTTCACATGTGTCTTATTTGTTTTAAGAGTGTGAATCCAATTTTGGATATTTAAATAAAACAATTAAAATTTATTCTTTAATGTTTCTCTTGACATTCACATTTCTATGTATGATAAGGCTATGATTATTTCCAATGTGATTTTACAGATTCAAGTGAAAACTAATAAAATGGTTATGGATATAGTTTACCCATTAAAACTAATTCATCATTGGTTTGATGTCCCTAGATTAATTTTGATGGAATCCCACCCTCCCCTTTACATAACTCAACACCAAAAGGTGGAAACAACCCTCCTCATGGTGGTTGTCATCGAAGTTGGTCTCATCGACATTCTAAAAACATTATTACCATTTATCCATCATGACATTACTCTCCTCACCTAACATACTATAGATGTTGAAGATTTATGTTTCCCATTTACCAATGCAGTTGGTCGCACATGAGAGTTCATATGGTGAAAGGCAACCCCCACCAAATAAATGCTTCCCTAGTCTTACTTTGGCTATTTATACCCACCATAATGTGCAATATTCTAAGGTGTAAGATGATGGCAATCATTGCGACACCAATTCTTGGTAGAACTCTATTATTGAAGGGAAAGATATTATAAGCTCTGTCTAGGTTGATCCTCATGATCATGACCCATCTGTTGTTGGTCAATTTGTTACTACTTCTTAACTATCTCTTTTTTAGATGTCCTAGATATTTTATAGATTTGTCTAGTTTTTTATTCTTTGAATTTTTTCCTCATTTATGTGTCTTAGCCTAGGCCTAATTTTTCATTATGGTGTGCTCTCTTACCTCCAACCATTTTTTATGAATAGTATTTTAACTTTTATATATTTTATTAATAATATATATTCCCCCTCAAAATAATAATAATAATAATAATTGTTGATTAATAAACAAGGTTAAAATATTTATTTTTATGCACTCTCATTACTTAACGAATGTTAAAAAGGACATATTATTTGTTTTCATTATCTCAAGAAAATCTACCCAAATAATTTTATGGGTTTATCATTCATGAGTTTTGTTTTCCAATAATTATATTTTTGTAACTCCTTTCATTGTAAATTTAATGAGAAAATTTGGTTGGAAAATCATTTTTTGGCCACCATAAAAAAAAATAAATCCAAATTATATATATATATATATATATATATATATATATATATATATATATATATATATATATATATATATATATATATATATATATATATATATATATATATATATATATATATATATATATATATATATATATAATTCCACTTTATATAGACTATGCACCCACATGAAGGGAAAATATGTCATAGTTCTTATTTGAATATCCACTAATTATATGATTATTTTTAGTTTGATTACCATAATTTTTTCAACAAACTACTTTTCACACATTTTGATGCCTAAAATTTCACTTATGAGAAATGTCGTAGCCCACATAACATTCCTACAATCTATGTTATATAAATATAGGAGAGCTCATAGATTGTATGAATGTTTGAGAGTGTCAAAAAGTGATGAGATCTCATGATGTTAGATTGTAGGAGGTATTATTAGCTAGGATTGATCGCTAATCAACCACCTTTTTTCTCCAACAATGATGAATAATAAATTCAATGTAGCTAATGTGGTGGAAAAAGATTGAAGTTATGTAATCCTTTCATAATGAAATAGAAAATACTCAATAAAATATGTGACTACCCTACAAGGTACAAACCTATTTGTAATTTGTGCAGGTTATGTAAAACTAAAACCTACCCTAAATTTAGGTCATGTATATGATATGGGTCCTTTGGGGTTTGATATTCCCTAATATATTAGTATTATGGATGAAAATAAGCTGAAATATAGACTTTGGAACCTCGATGTGTTGTCTTCATATCCGTAGAATTATCACCAAGTCACACATCAGACATGGAGCCTTATCATAATAAAATCATCCTCATGTTGTCCTAGTTGAACCTCTAAAATATAAAATGTACAATCAAAGAACTTTCCACCTTTAAAGCTACACACCCTTTTGTAATGGGTGAAAGTCATGTAAACGAAGTAATTGTGCTAAATTCTAGTCTAGTATAGGCTATTATTATCTTTATTTAAAATTATGGAACCTGTTTTCATCTATCAAAATAATTTGTCTTGAAACAATCCTGGAGATAAAAAAATTTATAGTGTGATCATCACCATATAGCTGAAGGTTCTTGATGACTCTAACAATTATTCAACAGGATGTTTTTGATAATCCAAATGCAATATCCAACTTTTCACAAAGGTGGTAGTGGAATAACCTAACATGGAAATGAACTTTATAAATTCACACATAATGATAATTTATAGGGATAGTGTAATCACATTCACCCATGTGTCATTGAAGTATTTACAGACCTCATCCACTAATCATACGTAGTTTCATGTTAACAAATAAGCCATAAGTATTAGTGATAAAGTTTTATTGTATTTACTTAATTACTTCCAAAATTGTAAGTGTCATTACAAAATCCATTTTATGCATATCCTACAATAATAGCATTCCATGAGACCAAATTTCATTTAGATGTGTCAAATAACTCTTGTATATTGTTTATGATTCCACATTTTATATACTTATCTATAATTCCAAACACAACATCTTAAATTAGATATTCAATTTTGCTTTGATGGATGTCCATTCCCTCTTCCAAATCTCCCACTTTATCATTGGTTTTTAGGATGTTGGATAAGGTTATGGAGTTTGGATTTACACTTGGAAAAACCATTTTCTTAAAATTTGTCAAGGCCTTTTAAAAAAAAAAACATTTTTTTTGTATATTTTGTAATCATTTTAGTCCATTAGACTGCATCCCTTTGATGAATTTTTTTAAATAGTTCACATGCCTTGCCTAAGATTCCAAAATTGTTGTACATATCTACTAGGGCACATAAAACTACATGTGAAAAAGGCAACTTTTGATTATGTTTTAATGGATATCCATACTATTTTTAAGAGCTACCATTTTTTGTCAAAGCTAGGAGGATGCTATCAAATGTTTTGATGTTTGGCTTTAAACCTCCCAATTACATTTGATTAAATCCCTCTGAGGTGATTTCAAGGAACCTATTTTGTGCATAGCTATCAACCATGACACTCTAAGAGATGGCATTTGGTTGAAACATTTCATTCAAAAGCATTAAAACCTTATCAAGAAAACCATTTTGTAGATATCTTGAAACCATATCATTCCATGAAATTACATTTTTTAATGAATTATATCAAATAATTCATGGCCCTTACGTATGATTCCACATTTTACATATAAATATACCAAGGAATTTACAACTACAACATCTAACACAAATCCCCTTTCAATTATTCTTTGATTATTATTTTTACCATGGTCTAAGGCTCTTATTTTGGCATAAGTTAGGAGTATGTTAGCTAAGATGAAATTACTGGGTTTGACACATGTTAATTAAATTTAGATAAACAATATTAATTATTTGTTAAGATACCCAAGATGTATTTTTTAAGCTACAATGATGGCATTCCATGAGAAGTCATCTCATTCATTCATAATAAGAAGTGGTCCCACTTAATGAAATATATTATGAAGTGACATTAAATTATAGATGAAGGGGATCAATTTTTGGACCCTTAAATTTGGGTCCCACATATTTTATATTATGTTATTTTTAATATAATATTTTAGACTTGGACGGTTTAACATTTTTTAATTTAAATAAGTTATTTGAAAATAAATTATATATTATTTGAATTCATATATGACTTTTAAATTCACATATTATTATTTAGTTGTTTTATAGGTGTGACCAATAGTTAGGCCTAAAATATTCAATATTTTTTTTTTTTAAATTATGAATAATAAAATACAAATGAACATTTATTTTACATTCACTTTAAAATTTTTGCACTTAGGCATGCCATCATGTTAACAAGGGTCATTAATAAAAAATGAGGGGACATGTTAGAACATGCATGGATATTAATATAAAATAATGGCCCATGTTAGAATATGCATCGATCTTTAATATGTAATGATGGGCCATGTTGATATACTCTTGGTAAATTTTATTTCTATTAATATGAAAAGTTAGTGTTGTCATGCGAACCATCAAACTCCTATTCACTATGGTTTTTTGAGTCACTCTCCCCAAACAATGATGGAACCCTATAACCTCTCTAGTATAATATATCATCTCATTGATCTTCTAGTATTAGAATATAAGTGGGATGAAATGTTACCCACACATGTGTGCCTTTAACTTAACCCACGACTATGTTTTTTTTTTTTGCATCCTTATTACTATTATTTTATTTGTTGTATTCATGATGCTTTTGAGGGTCGTCACATTTGAGTCAAATTTTACTAGTATGTTCATGATGGGCCTTACGGTTTTCATTCACATATTATTATATTTTATTGTTTATGTATCAAACCATATAAGTTTTTTAAATAAACACCATGTCGGAACACATTGGTGTCATTAATATGGAATGAAGTGCCATGGTGGAATATGTTTTTGTTTTTAATATGAAATGACCATTTTTGAATACATATGATAGCCTTTTTTATTATTATAGTATGTTAATGCATCCATGTGTGCAATCTTCAACCTTTTTAATGTACCTTTTCCGACTCACATTCCCTTAAATATCATGAAACCCAAAATCTTCTTACTTTTATAGTAATTATTTTTTCATGAATTTACATCTTAGTAAATTTTAATGCTATGTTCATGGCGACCCTTAACTCTTTCATCCACATACTAATAAATTTTATCATTTTTAAAACTTTATTATACAATCAAAGGCCATGTTAGAAGATTTTTTTCAATATTTAATGCCATTAATGTGGTGAATTAATGTTAGTAAAGATAAACTCTATAACATGTTCAATGTGCCTTGCTCAATGTGGCAATTTAATGCCATGATATAGGCTTTTTGGTCTTTGATATCACTTGAGATATCTGTCATTAACCTACCATCAATGGCCATCTCACGTTCAAATATTTCAACACATACAAAATCTTATTTTATGAAAATATAAATTTAGATCCTTTTCAATGTACCTTGTACTTTTTTAATAACTTATAATTAATAATTTAACATTTGTTACTTCATAAATTAATATTAAAATATTTTTACAAAGCATATAATTTATTTATATCTAATTTCTATAAAATAATAATACAAATAAACATTTTTTTCAAATAAAATTATCAAAATTTTATTTATTTTGTAGAAAATTACTTTATTAAATTATAATTTATTTCTATTTCGTACATTAAATTTAAGAAATAAAAATATTTTGGTCCATATACATTGAACCAAAATAAAGGTCTCAAATATAGGTTTTAGTTTACATATATTGAACAATAAAATAGTTAGTTTAAATGGATAGAGGGGAAGCATTAAAATTTTATCTCAATGCCATTAGATGTTGACCTAGCGTACTCACTTACCATTTTATTATCATTATTATGTTTTTTTTTTAATACCTTCTTACATTTATCTTTTTCATGTCAAAAATTTCGCTCAAATTTCTTTACAAAATAAATGTTGTTAAAAATCAAGTGTGATAAATCATGTTTTTAAGAAAAGCATTGTTGCAACTTGAGTATTTGCCTTATTGTATACAACCAATCAGTTTCCACATGTTTGACATTATATGTACTCAACCATTGTTGGATTAAATATTGATATTTAGAAAAAAATTTAAAAAATTAAGTCAATATTTCAATTTAGTTTTTCTAGATTCATGCATCTCCAATATGCTTTTTGTTCTTTGAAATAAATTCCATAAACATCCATGTGAATAAATAGGTTAAAATTAATTTCATAAAAAAAAAGAAAAAAATCACAAATACCTCAGAGCAAAAATAATAGTTATTAATGGCTTTAAAAAAACTTAAAATAGTTAGAGTTAACTATTAATAATATAGATTATGAGGAAATAATGATTTATTTAACATTTTCTGATCAAATGGTAAAAAACAATTGAAAGGGTTGCTAACTTTTTCGATCAAAGTAATAAATTTTATTTATTAACCTAGTACGAAATATTAAAACGTGGTCACCTACCGCCTTCGATCAAAGTAATAACATTTTTCAACCAGCAATAATACAATTTTTTTTATTTTCACTTTTTGTTTAACAACAATGTATCAAACTAATTACCTGGTCATCAACAATCACTGATGCAAATGCTCGTAGACTGCAACGAAGTTGACATGTGACCAGAATTTGAAAAATGGATGTACGAAATTCCATGGAAATAAGTTTAATGATGAAGAGACATAGTGCTCTCTACATTGAGATCGAACATCTCCACCGATATTTAAATTTATGATCCCCAATGTCTTCTCAAGGGATACCACAGAACTGCTTACGTCGTTGTTTGTACAAGAAATTAAATGGCACCGAAGTAAATGTATATTCTAAAAGGACTAATATGACTAAGAAAATAATTGTAACAATCACCGAGATATATGCAGAGTACCAGACTGCTCGATAATTAAATATTATTTTAAAAATAAAAGAATGCATCACCAAAACTAATCTAAAAACCAGTATAAACTTAATGACATGGATTAAAAACTTGATAAGTTGAGGTGCCAACGTCAGTCCACAACAATAGATTACAGTTTTAGAAGATAAATTTAAAGTTATAAAGTACATCCTGCCTTTCTTAAAGTACTGTTGTAAACCGCATGTAAAGTTAAAATTTTCATCTTCAAAAATAGTTGAGCTGCGAATATGAGTGGTGGAAGACTGATACCCCTCAAACCGCATCTGCCTTCCAAGAGCTACACCACTTCCTATAAGAGCACGTGTGGGTACTAACTATTTCACATTTGTATTCATAGTCCGGTGTGTAATTTGCTGCTTCTTCTACAATTATTCACTCATTAACAAGCAACTAACACAAACAATATTTTATTATAACACTTCTTAAATATATGAAAATGACTTGAATTTATAACAATCCGTAACTTCTGATTCGCAATCAACAAAGGTCGTACAAAAATAATAAATTGAGGCCTTCACTAATAAATTGTAAGTATAAAAATAATCCCATTGTCGCTACAATTTTGCAGCGGGAAATTCAAAGCTAAAATTGTAATTGTTTAGTTTATAAAATTTAAAATGAAATTTAATTTTGAAGAAAGGGTGTTTTATTAACTATACGGTATTCACATTGTATATTATTGAAGAACTTGCATACTTCAAGTTGGGTTCATCCTCCCTCACAAGACAGCTCAATATAAGTAAAGAGTGGTTGGGTCCAATCAAATGACTGATTTATGCAGGGTTCTATTAACCTCATTTCCCTAACAGCCTACTTTCCTATTTCTTTTTAAAAATATTTTGTTGAATGTAGTACCGGTCATAATGACTAGACCTTTATGCACTTTTCTAAGCCTTCTTTCCTATATTGATGGACTTGGGGAGTCGATGAAATGCTTCCACTTATTTTTATAAATAGAATGTAATATATTTTCATAAAGTAATTTAAGTTATTTTTTTAAATAAATTTAAAATTTAGAAATTGTTATTTTTTATATTTTAAAATAAAGATTCGTTAGTAATTTTATTAAATTCAATTTTAATAGTTTAAATGAAGTGTTGATGAACTTAAATTTTTTTATATATAATTTTTACTGGAATATATTTATATATCAATTAATAAATAAATGAATATAAAAAATATGAATCCTTATTATAAAAGTATTCTATTTAATGATATATTACGTATTTAACGGATTGGACTATGTCCTAAAAGAAGACCCCAAAAACGAGCGGTAACTCATAGTAATCAATCTAAATAGAAACTTTGAATGAAGCCCTCTTAAAGACATTAAAATCTTAAATCAATTATGAAAAACTCATGAAAGTATTATGCATGAACCAATAGGTAGGATCGACAAGAAAAACTTAGACATGCAATGCTTCCTTAAAAAAATAGAAAAAATATTGGTAAGGGTTCAAATTATTCTCATTTTGATTCCATTAGATTCTCAATAGTTCTTAAATAATATTTCGTGAAATTCCTTAGAGTGGATATGACCGATATATTCAACGTATCTATTTCATATTGTTTAAAACAAATTATGTTGGTTTTAAGTTATACACCTCTCTAATCTAGTCTTACACACATGAAAGAATGTGAAAACAATAATGAGAAACCCACTAGTATGTTGTTATAGCCAAGGAATATTTATGGCATAAAAAATGAACCAAGCTAGAGAAAATGATTGAGAGACACCTACAAAGGGTATGGTTAGCTCCCTACTACTTTTGGCTTTACTTGAACTAAGGTGAGAGGACCTATGGGGTAGCATAATCATATGGAGAGATTCTTAAATTCAAACTTCATGGAGATTATTGGCACAAAGAGACACAAATGCGACCAAGGTATAACCAAACTTGTTCAATACACCCAGAAAGGGTTGTCACATGGAATGAACAAAGGCACTAAGTCACATACAAGCTGCTGAAGACAGATGGGAAAGTGCATGAGACCTTAATTCTAAAGAATTTTAAACAATAAAGGACTAAATAAAAGATTACAGTGCTGGTGTTTAAAACACAAACTATGGACACATTTTAAGTATGCAACATTTATGCATGTACATGCAAATAACACTTAACATATGCAAAGGGTATGTTATATGCAAGGTATGATAGGGTAGGATAGATAATAAATGAAGGGTGGAGTCCAAGTGATTTTTAAATAGAAAGGCTTATTTCAACATACATGACATGACTCATTGCAAAGATGCAGAAAAAAATGCCTTATAAGCTAACAGGAACTACCATGAATGATTTGCTTCCATTGGTATCAATAAAATGCAAAAACCAAAATGATCCCGAAAACCCTAAAGTATACACTATAAAAAATATTTCAAATACTTTTTCCTATTGAATCTACAAACCCAGGGTGCCCTTAAAAGGTATTGAACAACATATTTCCAAATTACTTGGAGAAAGGGATTTATAACCTAGATCTAAGTCCAAAATGACAAGCAATAAAGAGTGTAAAAAAGATATCCAATTAACTAAATTTGAAAATTGTATCATTGTATTTCATCAATAGAAAAGAGTAAGAACCACAAGTGTTTTCTATTAACATGAAACAAGATCTTACATACATCAGAATTTCAAAATGTTGCCATGGGGACAAGCGTGATGGATTTGCTCCATGTTGGATAGGGGAGACATATAGAGATGATGTTAGAGCTTTCTAGTGGCTATATATCTATAACCACCTTAGCAAGAGAGGCAAAATTAAAGAAGCCAAAAACTTACAAGACAAATAAAATTCTCAACAGGACAAGATTCTATACAATAACTTGTATTAATTCGTATTGAATAACATGAAATAATTTCAAATCCAAACCATACATAATTAAGCCTCAACTCATAAAATAGAGTTTACATGAAAATTTTGAAAAAAAAGAAAAAAAATGTCTATTTTTAGTAGCCACTATTTATAGTAAGTTTTGTATACAAATGTGTGCATATCTAAAATTTCTCATAAATATCCTAAATGCCACAATTAGCCTATGCAATGAAATTCAACTGAAGTTGACATCCGATTCTAAAAATCTATAATTTCTAAAAATAGAAAATTCTCAAAAAAATAATTAAATATTAATTTCATACCCTCAAATGATCACGTATGGCATCCAAAAAATATCAACATCAAATATAAGGGGATAGAACAGAACCAAACTTTTCTATATGGTCATTTTGGCATGTGAAAAATCTCAAATGGAGTTATGGGTCAAAATTTATGGCCTCCAGAAGGTTAGCCTATTTTTTCTACATCAAAATACACACATAGCTTTGATCCCAATGTTTGGAAGAGCATAACAAATACCAATAGAAACCAACACAATGCCCAAGCAACGTCTTTTTAGTAGAGGATAAGCCCTCAATTTATACATTTTTTACCCTTCTTTTCAAATCTGGTAATGAGGATTACAATTTACGAAAGTGTAAAACACACCTCCAAGTTCTACCAAGATGTTCCCAGCTGGAATAATCCCTGGCTATGGCTAGAATCTTCATGTATTTGTAAGGAAAATGATTTTTCTAATTGCCTCTCCAAGGAATGATAAATATTTGGAGAAAATCCTTTGATCTCTTTGCTGGAGATGCCTTCACATGAGGTGGAAGGACAATCTTTGTTTGAGGATGCAATCTAACCATTTTTTTTTTGTGTAACTATTTGGAGATGCCCTGAACCACTTGCTGCATAACTTGGACATCCTAAACAACTTCCCTTCCCTTTATGCATGCCATGGAATAAACTACTCTTGCAATGATGGCATGAGAATATTCTGGATCCATGGCTACTTAAGAGATATTCCTTAGAGTGACACACCCTGGACTTACAAACCTACAATATCCTTCAATGGAGGAGCTTAGACAAGCAAAGGTAAATAAAAACATGATAAATTAGGCTATTTTCAACTCTGTACATTTTGGCTCCAACTTGTATTTTCACACCTTGACCTTTGCACCTTTACATTTTACAAATTTGCATTTTTGCACTTTTCAATCTTCACATTTTTTTTTTGCAAATTTTCTCTTTCTTGATTTCCTTCATATTTTTTAATTCATAAATGCATTATTTTAAATTTTCACATCTTAGGAAAATCCTAGCTCCTTTCAAAAAATTTCATGGGTGCAATTTGCATAGATTCAAATTGCACGGGTGCAAATTACACATGTAGCTCCCTTTATTGACCAGTGCTAACTAGCAAAAATGGGAGATCTAGGTGTAATTTTCACTTTGCACAAGTGCAAAATTGCATTTCCCTTAACATCTCCCTGAAGCTCCTTGACTTGACGTTTCTCCTCCTTGCTTTGACTGGGAAGATTGTGAGTGTTGGTCAGACTTTGAATGGTGCACTTTCAATACCTTGTTTTTTTGCATGATGCAATTTAGGAAATTATATTTTGCATGACGCACTTCACACTCAGATTTCCATGAGAGTTTAGGGCCTCCCATGCAATTCTGGTAAACATGCAAATTCTTAATTTTTTCAAAATTTTCTCCATTCCAACCCTGATCCAACGCCTTGTAGAAAATTTTACCAAAAGCCAAGCTCTTTTCTTATATGATGTAAACTTTGATGGAAATTTCAAATCTTCATTATTCTAACTACTCACATATAAAATTTTCTTCTTTACCAAGCATGTGCATAGATGAAAGAAACCTATTTTTTTTTAACTCTTTTCAATGATCTTTTCTCAAACTTTGGACTTCCATATTCATGATCCATCCATAACCACATAAAACTTTTATAAAGAACAACGCTATCTAGAGGCACGTCTTGTCTTTCATATTCATATATATATATATATATATATATATATATATATATATATATATAATGTTGTGGCCGTGAATATAAATAAATGTTCCTCAAGGTACTTTGTCTGCACATCAAACTAGAGATTCTTGTTGTCAACAAGTAGTCAAATGCCATTTTACAGACGGCCCACCCTTTGAAAGCAGGTTAGGTAAAAATCCTCTCATTTTAAATGTGGGACTCCATTTTGAATCTGCCCAGCTGACAGGTATGACAATAACCAATATCCTGGACTTTATCAGTAGTGGAAACTAGAGGCGAACGTGGTCATATCATCAGTGGTCGACCTAGTTACAGAGGGTTTATCAGATGGATTTCCAACCTCTCTTAACGTATCTAGTTCATTTGATACTCCTATCGTTGAGATTGTACCAACTAAGCGCATGCCTTGTAGATTGGCTTTAACTGAGGCTGTTGGTCTGGAAAAGTGGGAAACATTCACTACTCTTGATATACCTGGCTTCATAGCTTCGATTGATAACCTGCATTTTTAATTCGAAACTCTAAATGGCTATCACAGTGAGATGAGTTCTAATCTCCTACTCCACACGCGGATAGCATTGTTTGGTAATGGCGTCACCATCCTTCACGCATCCCTATTCTACCAGTCGGACATGTACCGGTTATACATTTGAATTTCCCACTCAGTATGTACGCCTATGCTTCCGGATGCAGAATGGAGGTGCACATTGCACTTTACACAATGTGTTGGTGCAAAGTGCATATATGACTCTACCTTCTGCCACTTTGCTTTTGTCCTCCACGAATTTTACACCACTATTTGCATGTTTTGGCTTGTGCAATCAACAGGTTGACGTCCGTTGAGCCAATCCTCTCTTTGCGGGATCGAAAGACTCCCATTTCTTCTGTTTACCTGTTTGCTATCCTTTTGGTGGAATTCACTCACTGTTTTGCAAATACCAACATGATTTTCACAACGTGGATCCACGACGGAACTTCACCTGTGATTTTGCACCCTGGAGGTCAAATCTATAGTCAGTGCCTTCTATCTCTAGTGGAATTTATCCATTCGAATGCAAATTGCCTTTTGGCCTCCCAAGCTCCGTGGAGCTTTGTGGCTTAGCTTGCAATTTAAAAAAAAACCTGCAGTCAACGCTCTTTATCTCCACCACGTACTAAATTCTGATGGTTCGGGCATCTCAGGCCTATGATATCACGCTACCTGTATTTGTATTTTCCTTGGTGTCACGCAGGCTCGAAGGCCATCCACGTGGGCTCCCCACTGTACTGGCCTGCGTGCATTTTGGGGCACCAACAAATTCAACAATATGAAATGTTAAAAGCATATCAACAAAGTAGAGGAGATTAATATATTTATTACTTTGGTGTATAATTTCGAGGCAATCTTTTCAGATTATTTTGAAGCCATACTCTCTACAAATTCAGCAATAATTGAATTTGGTTAGTTATAAATTTGTTTTTATAGTTCTAACACATGTATAATGTAGTGATAATTTTGATATATGTGTAGGCTTAAAAAATCTGTCAATGATAGTATAGAGATGGTCTGACAAGATAGTAAAATTTAAAGTTTATATATAAAACTTTATTTCAATAGATTTTATGAGGAAAATGAATTAGAAAAACTTCAGAAAATTTTTAATCATCCAATCAATATTTAAATATTTAATTTAAAGGAAAAAATAAAAAATAAAAATAAAGATAAATTATCTAGATTAAAATCCAATAAATTAAGTATTTGATTTAAGTTTGTTTTGTTACACAATTTGAGCCATTACAATTTTTTCTAAAAAGCTTATGAACATAAAATTTTATTATTCCTATCTTTTGATTTTTTATAATTGTTACCTAGCTTGTTATGTTTTGCAATGCTTTCACAAGTGAAGCATTTCTGAATCTCTAGGCCCCCCTTCCCCCCACTATATAAACAAGGCTTTTTTGGCCTTCCCCCTCCTCCTCTCCCCCTTACCCAACTCCCCCATCTATATAGATAGATAGATAGTTTGATTGATTAATGATAGACATTTGGCCTCTCTATATATATGGCTTGTTTTTTTTTCCTTTATATAAACTCTAACTCTAACTATCCCTATTTAAATAGAAGGGGGCAACGCCCCCTCTCTATTCTATATGGGATATGGGCACTCTAGACCCCCTCTATATAGATATGGTATGGGTCAAGGTGTGAGTGATAGTTATGTTTCCCTCTCTATATATGGGGCCATACCTTGATGATTACTCTCTTCCCCACCTCCTTCATCGAGGGAGTACCCCATATAATATATAGATAAGGGCCCTCCTTTGTCAGGAGATGGAGGCTATATCTAGTTTTAGTTGGTGACCCATTTCCATTGGTCGAGTCTTGTCCTCAACCTTTCCCTACTCCCCCTTTGCCCAACTTTATATAGATAGATAGATTGATTAATGATAGACAATAGCCAAAAATATGATAGGCGGTGGTCTCTCTCTATATATGGAGAGCCGCTATATATTTAACTTAAATTATATATGTAGACCAGATTTCCCTCTCGATCTATCTAGATTTTCTATGGGGTGGAGGGTATAGATAGTGGTGGGATGGATGCCACCAAATAGATAGGCCACTAGATATGGATCATCATAGATAGATATATAGGCTAGAGCTAGAGGTTATTGAATGAGTTGATCTCAGGGGAATGGAATCTAACCTTGGCAAAGCAAGGAGCCCTAAGACCATCCATATATCGCCTACACCCTATCCCACATACCACATCTATTCTATTTATATGGAGCTGATTCCATGGAGTGGAGCTAGTTCTATATCTCCCCAAAAACACCTAGGGAATAGAATAGGCTAGGGAATAAAATCGGAAAACAACCCCCCCCCCCCCCCAAAAAAAAAAAACATCTTAGGATAGGATTGGGTACCATATAGCCACCCTCTACTAGCTATACAGTGGATCCTATAGATCTATCAAGGGACATCGTCACCGACCACCCACCCACCCACCCACACCCACACCCACACCCACAAACACACACACACACACACACACACACACACACACACACACACACACACACACACACACACACACACACACACACACACACACACACATATATATAGTGGTGGGCATAGAAATTTTTTTGCCTAGAGATTAGATAGGCAACCCTATATATAGAACTCCTTTGATCAGATAAAGCCCTATATATCTATTCAGTGGATTTAATATAAAATATTGCAGTTGTCAAGTACTTTCTATCTAATCTATATATGGGTGCTATTGGTCCTCACTTGGTAGATGCCTCAAGCACAACCCATCATAGAACCCTATATATATATATATATATATATATATTAGATTTAGATGGGCCCCAAGTAGATATATAAGCCTCTCACCTGGACATCAAGCACAACCCATCACCCTACCCTATATATATGGTTATTTACTGAGAACTTCTATCCATATATGGGTGCTAGTGTCCCCCCCTCTAGACTAATTTATTAAAGTGTATTGGGATTAGTCTAGTTTTTATGGCCTCTAAATTTATGATATGGGATATGTGAATAGGTAGGGAGCATATATCTCTATTCTATCTAGCCCATATCTCCCTATCTTTCCCATCCCATCCCCATCCCATCTATATAGAAAGGGAGAGGCCATCCTAAACCATAGAAAGTAAAGTTGAGTTTAAATATAAATAGAGAGGGGCTTAAATCCCCATCCCAATCTATATAGAGAGGGAGAGGGGGAGGGGGGAAAATAAAGAGAGAGGGAGAGGGAGAGGCACTGCAAATCTAGATAGTAGTGGGGGGGAGGGACAGGGGCGATGGACCCCCTCTCTCTAGATGGGGATCAATTATATATATAGGGGGAGGGGGAATTGATTTATAACAATAGATGCATAAAATCAACTAAAAGATACACAAATGATCAAGTTGGAACATAGAGTAAAGCCATATAGATAGATATAGGGACCAATATAAATTAGACCAGTTGGAAAGTTTGGCGTGTGCGCGCGCGCACACACACACACACAGAGAGGGGTTAGGTTTGATACTAGTCTTAAGGCTTGAGACCAATAGTAAGGCTTTAGTTACCCTATATATATCCATATAATTGGGGTACAGTACTGTCGTATAGACTAGAATCTATATGGTACATGGTTAGAGATAAGATATAGAGGGTAGGGGATCCCAGCTCATTATATATCACTCGACTCTCCCACCTCCATACCCTCCTTATATATCGTTGGGTCACAACATAAATTATATACACCCCAAGATCTATCTCGAACTCACACACACACACAAATATATATATATATATATATATATATATATATATATATATATATATATATATATATATATATATATATATATATATATATTTGTGTGTGTGTGTGTGTCTGAGATAGATCTTGCGGTGTATATAATTTATGCTATGACCCAACGATATATAAGGAGGGTATGGAGGTGGGAGAGTCGAGTGATATATAATGATCTGGGACCCCCTACCCTCTATATCTTATCTCTAACCCTGTACCATATAGATTCTAGTCTATACGACAGTACTGTACCCCAATTATATGGATATATATAGGGTAACTGAAGCCTTACTATTGGTCTCAAGCCTTAAGACTAGTACCAAACCTTATATATATATATATATATATATATATATCATAGCCCCACTGTCTATATTATATAAGGTCTATCAAGACTTATCTACATTCTGCAGGCATTCCTCCAACCTGATTTGGCATGAAATAATAAAGGACCTCATCCACGTAGGTGAATAGATTGATGATTGGTCCCACCAAATGGGACAGGATTGATGAATGACTCACATTGATCACTTAATTGTCTATGACTATGGATATAATAAGTAATCTTAATTTATTTCACTTGGATTTTCACCCTTTGAGGAGATGCCAAGGCTCTCCTCATCCAAGTGGCACAATGGAATCAACACTAGGCTTGTGGGTAGCCTAAGGAATGAGGTGAGTCTCTAGATATTGATAGATCACTTGATGTACCACTTAGGATTTCAATCAATACTAACTTTGAGAGGTGAAAAGGGAGAGAAAATTTTAAATCAAAACTAATGTAATGGAGGTGATAGACTAAATCAACTGATGATATCCAACCATATGAATATTACACTTGAGACTAAGGAACAAAACAAACATACACTTTCTTAATCTACAACTTCTCACATGAATGTTACATTGTGAGGTTAAGATGAACATATAGGATAGGAAGCCTAGAAAAGAGGACTTGAATGGAACTGATGAATATACAAACTCACTTAATCTTTGACATATTCCAATAACACTTAAAATTCCCTACAAGAAGAAGTTTTCTAACTATAAATAGGTTGTTATAATGAGCTAACATGCCAAGGAAATAAGAGTGTCCCTTAAGCAAAATAAATAAATCAAAATAAAAATACTATGAGCAATAATTAAAAAAGTAAAACTTAGTAATTTTATTGATAAAAAGGTATAAATGAGTATGGCTTCAGCATACTCAGGTGGAACCTCCATAAAATGCCACAATGGCTATCTCTTATATATATATATATATATATATATATATATATATATATATATATATATATATATATATATATATATATATATATATATATATATATATATATATATATATATATATATATAGAGAGAGAGAGAGAGAGAGAGAGAGAGAGAGAGAGAGAGAGAGAGAGAAGTCCAAGGGTCATAAGGACACTTGTCAACCTAATCCAAAGGTTTACTTGTGAATGTGACAAATATTTTCGATTAACCACATAATTTTAGGACCAAAAATTTCTAATATAAGTCACAAACTTAAATAAAATTGGTAGAAAACTCCTTATTTTGCACCAAAAAATTGCTTTCATGATTGCCTCTTTTTGGATGTCCCATAACTAATGAAGAGAAGGTATAATAATTGGAATTGAAGGGGATAATCTCATAAATGACTCTCCATGAATTTTTGACATGTTTTAATTCCCTCCATGACATTAGAAACATCAAGAAAGCTTTAAAATCAGATCAAGTGAAGCTTTTTACCCCTAACACTAGCTTGTGCATTAGGCTAGTTTTGACTAGCTGAGTTGGACTTATTTTTAGACACTTAAGTAAATTTTCAATGCATTAAAATTAAATGGGGATTTATATTAATTCTCAATCTTTCCATCCATGTTATGTTCATATCTTGTAACATTCTATAACCTACACAACACACAAAATAGTGAGAAAACCCCCTTTTCTACCTCCATTTGTACAATTTCATAAAAATAGTTGGCATTTGAGGAAGCATGATGGAGTCATTTACAACATCAAATATCTATTATTGTAAAACTATTACATTTTATTTCATATCCAACTTCATCTTCCAACTCAAGTCCTGACTGAGGATTTAATAGGGTTTTAGACCTAGTTTTGGTCTTAAGGTTGGTTCATAAAGTTCTGACATCCAACTTGTTAAAACATTATACAAGATTGATTTTTATGAAACCAAATAACATCTATAAATTCCAATGGATCTTTTATAGATCCTCATGAAAGATATGAGATTTAAAAAATGGCCTATCAAGCTTGTCTCTCTCCACCTTGCAAGTTGGAGTTGGTTTCTGAGCCAAAAATGCTTTCCTTGATGTTTTCATTTCAATTTTAGAGATATAAAACCTATAATATTACAATAATATCATGTTACAACCCATTTTACTGGTCATATAAAGCTAAGAATTAAGTTGACCCCTCGTTCGATGCTAGGCCTAATCCTGCTCAATAGGCCTGTTTACATCTTATGGCTCAAAATGTCTCCTTAATAGATTCATATACATTTAAATATCCTAAATACCTCATTTTAAATCCCAAAATCATTCTTAATCAATGTGTAATTCTTACATAGTCCTTTGATTGAATCTAACCCCTTCTTGGATGTTATGTCTCAAATAGTCCTACCTACATACTTAGCACTCTAGACCATTCTACTTGGCTTCATCCTTATATGGTTAGTTTAAATGTTTTTCACAGGTTTCACTCAACCTAATACACCTTTTGTAAATATCACTCATCCTCTGAAGAGTCCCTTCCATCTCCATTTGCCTAAACATGCCAATTTTGCATAAGAGGAAATGCCCCTTGTCTAAGACAAAATAGGGGTACTTCCCCTAATATAAAAAACAAATTTAGTATATCATGGGATTAAAAAAGTATTTAGGACTATTCTCACTAAAAATATCATTTTATCATCTCATATAACCTTCCAAACACATGAAAGTATGAGACATATTGCGAGCGGTGGGATTGTGTGTAGGGTTTTAAGAAATAGATTGATCCTCGCTCACTTGAAAAATTTTTTCAATTCAATACCCAATATGAGAGGTCCATATATTCTCCTATAATCATAAAACATCTTATTCATTTAATATTCTCACACTCTAACTACTTTATACTCTTGTATACTCTTGAGTTCACAAGATGATGTTACCCCTGCTCACTGTGTTGCTCCTTTTTCCCCATTATAATGGTGGTCCATGCATGATATTTAATTATATATAATGTTATAAATATTATTTATGATCTCCTAGGATAATTTTATTTTTCTTAAAATTCTTGTCTCCCCTACCTAACTTACACCAGTACTTAGACACCTTATCTCAGTTTTATTGTCACTTTCAACCATAACTAATTGTGTTGGGGTAGAATAGTGGTCCATCTATTTATGAATATTATATATTGGTATTTAATATGTTCCATGACATTTATTTTTTGTCCTTGAATTCATTTTATGTTATTTTTAACATATATTTTTCACCTTCATGTTTTTCAACTACTAGACATTTTTTTTCCATTCACTACCTATCTCAGTCCTTTAAGGTTGGTATTAGGTGTCATTTATTTCCATTTATCTTGTATATGATTTTATAATACTCTCCTTTAATTTTCATGATAATTTGAGATGTTTTTGAACTACCATTAACCATTTGAAACCTTCAAACAACCTTCTATCATAAATCTACGGTCATTGTCTTCGCTGAGACACCCTTACTTTAAGACCCTAGCTGTGTTGTTGTAGGTGGATGTTTCAAGATACCTATATGGAATAAATATGAATAGGGGCTTGAATTTAATCATACCACCCTATTGGAATGATCCTCCATGCTATATTGTGTGTCATTTAACCCATTAAACCACTTGAATGATTCCTAACATGAGTAAAGCCATTAGACCATCTACATATTTACAAGCCTATAAATGCTACTGTACATTTTCACTATGTTTAGAGGCTACCTTGATACTTATAAAAAATCTTATCCCCTTATCATTTACCCCTCTAACTTTGTAAACTCCTTATCTATGTTAGGGACAACAAACCAAAACCATAAGAACACATTAAAGGTTCCTATGACCATGTCACATGACATTCACAAAATCAAAGGGTTCTCTATTTTATATATTTAGGGATAGTAGACAAAAATATAATCATGTGATCTCTTGAAATTATTTCAAATCCATTTATACCCATATATGATTTTGAATAGATCAATCATGGTCTTTTCAACCTATAAGGCTCCAATTAAGGTATCATTACATTTTTTAGCACTCCATTAAGCATCTCATCCCCCCGTTTAGGCCACCTATAGGTGGGAAATATGAGGTGTATACATGAATATCTTATGATAAATATGTACTACTTTTAGACCTCATTTGAATTTATCTCCAATTCAAAACCTCAAATGCATGGTGTAGGCTTGGCAAAGTTAGGGATGACTAGTTATTACAGTATTCATAATGCCAAAGAAAGATATTCAACTTAATTTATTCTACCATGAATATGTGATAAAGACTTTAATACCTATAACATAACTCCATGAACATTATTTATTACTCTGTACACTCCACTTGGCTGACTGTGTATGGCAGTCATAGGCTAGATTGACTACTTTTATGGTAAATTATTGCAAAACATGAAAATGAAATTTAAAATTAACTTGAAATAGAATGAGATCATTTTACCACATCAGAAACATTTTTAAATAGCATATCACAACTCTAAGGAACCATGGAGAAACATAAATCTTTTGAAAATGGTGAAAACTACCCATTGCACTCAAAAGAGACCAATCTACAAAACTAAGGTTATTAGGTCATCAAAACACCTTAAAACTTGAAACCAATCATGGGAAGTGTAAGGAGACATGGAAAAAATCTTCTGGAAAAATATAATAAATTGGTTTAAATGGAGTTGTTCAAACTAAGAGAAAATTGATAGGATGTGCAGACGTGCAGGTAGTTTGGGAAGCTAAGCTTCAAACAGATGGCTCAAAAATCACAGTTGACCAAACTCAAAATTATTGTTATGAAAATGGACCCACATAATTTTATTATCTACCCCTAAGATCATTTTTCTTGAAATTTTTTGTACTGACCGTACCGAGCAAAAACATGTAGGTCACATCATCTACTAAGAAGAGTGAAAATGGAGTTAAACATTTTTGAGCAAGAAATGTTAGTTTAAGATTAAAACAAACATGGATTTAAGTGTGGGGGATCTAAAGAGACACTTTTATATATTTTATAAGTGGCACAATTTCTAAGGAGGTTGTATAAGTTCCAAACTCACTATTTTCTTCAAGAAAATTTCCTTTTTTTGAGTAACCTAATCATTATCAGTTAGTGAAATTTACTAAAAAACTCCTAAGACACATGGAATGTGACACAAATCTTTGACACTTTCATATTTTGCAAAGAACTTGTATAAAGTATTAAATTCACTATTTTTTACCATTATATGACTCACAATGATAAATGGACCTAGAAACTAATTAACCAAAGCTATTACAACATTAATTGGCATCAAATGACCTATAAAATATGTCATTACAATACATTATACCCATTTATAGGATTTAAAATCAATTCTTTTTACTAGGGGTACCCCAATTTGACCTAAAGATCAAATTTGGTCAACAAATTGGTGACTCATAGGGGTAGTAAGCCCGCTATACTAATTAAACCAGGAGCCTTATTAGTCCATTAAGCTTAGGATTCATATAAAGACTGAGACAAATAAGAAAACTTTGACCATTGACCATAATCCCTTTGATCAAGACAAGGCACTAATATTACCTCAACCACACAAAGAAAAGAATAGACACAAAAGGATTCAAACACAAGAGTCACACACATGTTCCCAAGGCACTTATGGGAATTATAGAACAAAATTTTATGTACGACTAACAATGAGCATACCTCCCTCCTAGATCAAAGGGAAAGTTTCAAGTATCACCATATTCATGAGATGAAACATGATGCAAAACATGTTTCTCTTGGGATTGGATGTTCAATGGATCAGACTTGTTATTTGCAATTTAAATTTTCAAACTCTCAAGTAGAACATATTCAAATAGCTTTTTAATGTACACATATTATTCTTGCATCCAAACATCTTCAACCTTGTCATGTAGATCCTCAATTATAGCCTCAAATGATGATTGTGCAAGGCATACCTTCTTTTCTCCCATGGTTCTCTCAACAAGATTAGGCTTATTCTCAGCTAAAATATCTTTTATCTCATCAAGGATATTTGAAAAATAGATCCAATATTGATCATTGTCTTCCATGGAAACCTCTACTTTCACCGTGTCATATGCTTAAACTTAAACATGGAAAAGCTTTTCGAGATCTTGAAGTAACTCTATTTTTAGCTTCAATCATCCTTATTCTTTTTATCATCCAGAATAACTACCTCTTCCATCTTATTTCCTTGATGTATTATTTCATCAAGATGAAGTTCTTCAAGCTCCATTGCACCATCATGTGGCTTCATGATAGTTAGTTATTGACCAGTATAAAGAGCTCCATCTTTATGCTTGGTCGAATATTCAAAATCATGTTTAGGTCCATAGATAAGCTTGTCATCAAGTGTGAATTATTTTGGAGAAGGATAATATTTAATAAAATAATAAAAATCCTTGAATATGGAATTAAACTTATACCACAAGTATTATTCTTCATGATCATCTTCAATATCTACTTCTTCTACCTTGCTCTCATGAAACTCATCTAGGACTGCCACCTCTTGAGGGATGACTTGAAGGTGTTCTCCATCCTTGATAATACATTTCACTTCATGATTATGATTTTCATATTCAACCTTTGGATCATATATAAATTATTCTTTAAGGGATAAAATATTTTCCATCTCATTGTCCTTCATGGTGATGCTAAGACTAGGCATCTTGAAATCATGTGATCTAGCCCAATGAGGCTACCAAGGAGGTAAGTTTTCTTCAAGCAAGAGTTTTATTTATTTTTAAACTAAATTATCCTCTTTAGGTTCCCATACCATAGGTACATAAAGGAAAAGAGTGATGGGGTAAGGATAATATTAACTAGTTGGTTGAGGTCGCACATAAAACATAAAATTAGGTTGAGGGTGAAGTGTAGAGGCTTCACCACGGGCACACATCTCTTCCAACATAGAGACATTAGCGACTCAATTTTATTTTTTATCATCAAGGGGATTCCTTATGGTGATTTCATCCTTATAATCACTCATGAAAGCCTCTTGATCAGCTATGAATTAAATTTTCTCTTCTTTACATACCTCTCTCAAAATAGGTTCCTCCTTGAGAAGGGCTGAAGGGAAACAATTATCGATAGGATCATGGATTTGAGGTGAAAGAGATGGAACATGAGATGTAGTGTAAGGTTAAGTTGTTGGATATTGAGTATGGGATGAAGGAGAGGTCTTGTGAATGGGTTTGGAAAATAGGAAAGCACTAGTAAGTTCTAATAGAAGTGAATTCTTGGGTTGATTAGGAGGAGTAACATCTACATGAGCAAGAGCTGCATTTTACCACTGATGTCTTTGTGTACAAACCATATAAATCTCTTATTTCATATGAAAATGTTGATAGGAATAATCTTGAGGCTGATAAGCATCATGAAATTAATGATAGGGCTCATATTGAGGATGAAATGCAGGTGCTTCTTGGTAGCCATTCTCATAGGATTGTCCAAGAACATAATGTCCATATGAAGAGGGAATGGAAGGACTATCTGGCTGCCATGGCTCATAGGGATGATGGGAATTTTGATAGGACTGACAAGGATCACATTTAGGTTGATGAAATTCACATTTAGGTTGGTAAGGATCATAACAAGGTTGACCAAGGACTTGTTCATATTAACTGGGAGTCACACAAGCTTGCAATTCTTCACCAACTTGTAGGGAATAAAACTCAAATCCAAGGTCAGCCATGAAACTTCCTTGAGAAGTAGGAACATAAGAAAAATTTATCAACAATATTCAAATGGAATATCTAGCCTGCTTGACCAGCTGACGTATCTTCATAGTAACCATTGATGCTTTGAAAGATGCCTCTAAAGGCTTATGTGTTGAAGAACAACACTAAATATCCTCTAAATATTGGAACAAGATTCTCATTAGGCATGCCAAACATTATTGTCACTTTTATTTTCACCCTTTGAGGAGATGCCAAGGCTCTCCTCATCCAAGTGGCACAATGGGATCACCTCTAGGCTTGTGGGTAGCCTAAGGAATGAGGTGAGTCTATAGATAGGGCTATCTCCCTTGATGTACCACTTAGGATTTCAACCAAGACTAATTTTGGGAGGTGAAAAGGGAGAGATAAAGATAAATAAAAACTAATCTAATTGTGGTGATACATGAAATTAATTGATAACATATAACCATATGTATATTACACTTAAGAGGAGGTAACAAACCAAATATACACATTCCCAATCTACAACTTCTCACATCAATGTTACATTGTGAGATCAGGATGAACATATAGGATATGAGGACTAGACAAGAGGCCTTGAATGGCACTAATGAAGAGACAAACTCAATTAATCCTTGAAATATCCCAATAACACTTCATATGTCCTCCAAGAAGTTTTCTAACTGTAAATTGGTTGCAATAATTAGCTAACATGCTAAGGAAACAAGAGTGTCACTTAATAAAAAGCAATCATTAAAAAGAAACACACTATGAATATTTATGAAAGAGGTAACACTGAGAAATTTTATTTATCAAAAGGTTTAAAAATGAGTATGGATTTTCCATACTCAAGTTGAGCCTCCATACAATTCCAAAATGGATAACTATTATAGAGTTTGAGTGAGTGAGAGAGAGAGAAGTCCAAGGGTCACAATGACACACGTAAAGTTGAACCAAGGAATTAATTTTGTATGTGATAATGATTTGGGATGAACCATGCAATTTTATGAGAAACAAGTGTAAATTCAAGTCACAAACTTGAATACAAGTGGCAAGAAACTCCTCATTTTGCATATAAAAACTGCCTTCATGATTGCCTCTATTTATACATCCCATGACTAATTAATATAATGTAAAATTGTTGTAATTGAAGGGTATTATATCATTCATGACTATATAGGAATTGTTTTCCTTCATGGTCTTTTGAAAACCTCTAAAAGTGATCTTTCATCATCTACTGTTTAGAAAATTGCCCTTTCATGCACCCTGCACACCTGGCCTCCAAAATTTAATTAGTTTTATGTTAAAATAGATAATATGTAGTGGGTGACATGTTTAAATTCCATAAATTTCCTTGGAATCATTAGGAAATCTTTAAAATTAGTTTAAGTTAAGCTTTTCACCCCTCTCACTAGTTTGTGCATTAAGCTAATTTTGACTAGCTAAGTTGAAGGACCTATTTGAGACACTTAGTAACATTTTAAAGTAATAAAAAGTACATTTTGATTTATATTAATTCTATTCATGTGATTTTAATATATTTAAACTTCATAAAACCTATAAAACACATAAAATAGTGAGAAAAACCTTATTCTTGCCACCATCCCTACAATTCCATATAAATAGTTGGCATGTGATAGAGCCTAATAGAGTAATTTATGACAAACAATAGATATTGTAGGCAAAATATGCCATCTAAATGCATATCCAACTCCATCTTCCAAATTGGGACCTGATAGAGGGTTTAGTAGGGTTTTAGACCTATTTTTGGTCTTAAGGTTAGTTCATAAAGTTCTAACATCCAACTTGTAAAAAAATTATCCAATAATGATATTTATGGAACTTAATAACATCTATAAATGTGTTTTATCCCATTCATATCCTCATGAAAGATATGAGCCTCAAAAGATGGCCTATTGAGCTTGTCTCTCTTCTACTTGCAAGCTTGAGTTGGTTTTTGAGACATAAATGGCTTCCCAGATGTTTTCCTTTCACTTTGAGAGATTTTAAACGTCTATAATGACCCAACTATCTTAATTCAACCCATTTTAATAGTCATCTAAATCTAAATATGAAGTTGAACCCTCGTTGGATGCTAGGCCTAATCTTGATCAATAGGCCTTTTTACACCATAGGGCTCAATATTCCTCCTTAATATATTATTCTAAATTTAAATAGAATAGGTACCTACTTTGACATCCCAAAATCATTCTCAATAAATGTGGAGGGCTTACCCAGGGCTATGATTAAAACTGACCCCTTGGTGGATGCTATGTCTCAAACAATCATACCGACATACTTAGCACTCTAGACCATTTTGATTCATTTCATCTTTATATGGTTGTTTACATGTTTATCCTAGGTGTAACTCATCCTCCTGCACATTTTATAAATGTACCTCATCCTTTTAAGATTCCCTTGCATCTCCTTTTTCCTAAAACTTACCAATTTTGCATCAGAGGAAGTACCCCTTGTCTAAGATAAAATAGTGGGTACTTCCCCTATTTTATCCAAAAAATTGAGTATATCATGGGATTTATCAAGTAGGGAGGAATATTATCACAAAAAAATATCACTTGATCATCTCATATGACCTTGAAAACACACTAAAGTGTGAGAGAAACTGCTAGAGGTAGGACTATGTGCAGGGGTTTAAGGAATGGATTGATCATTGATCACTTGAAACTCTTTCTCAGTTAAATACCCACTATGAGAGGTGTATATATGGTGTTATAATGAAAAAATATTTGCTTCATTCAAGATTATCACACTCTGACCCCTTTACACTCTTGTATACTCTTGAGTTCACAAGATGATGTTACCCTTTTTGATTGTGTTGTTCCTTTTTTCCCCATTCCAATGGTGGTCCATTCATGATATTTAATTATATATAATTATCCTAATATTATTTAGGATATCTTAGGATCATTTTATGTTTTATTGAAATCTTTGTCTCCCTTGCCTAACCTAGACTAGTACTTAGACACCTTATCCCAATTTTTGTGTCAATATCAATCATAAGTGACTGTGTTGGGGTAGAACAATGGTCCATCTATTAATGAATCATGTATCTTGGTATTGCATATATGACCTAATAATTATTATTTTTCCTTGAGTTCATTTCACATTAGTTTGAACACATATATTTCACATTCATGCTTTCCAACCCCTAGACACATTTTTCCCACTCACTGCCTATCTCAATCATTTAACTCTAGTTGTAGGTGTCATTTTCCTCCATTTAGATTGCCTATGATGTTAAAAGATGATCATTAAATTTTGATGATCATTTGATAGGTGTTGAAACTAGAATTATTCATTTTAAACTTTCAAACAACCTTCAATCATAAATCTAGTGTCACTATCTTGGCTGAAACACCCTTTCTTTAAGACCCTACATGTGTTGTTATAGGTGCATGCTTCAAGATACCTATATGGACTGGGGATGAATAGTGGGTTGAAGTTAAGTATATCACCTTCTTGTAATGATCCTTCATGCTATATTGTGTGTTATTTAACCCATTAAGCCACTTGAATGATTCTTAACATGAGTGAATGAATTTTTACCCAATAAAGTTTTCAATAGACCATCTACATATTTGCAACCCTATAGATGCTATTGTTAGTTTTTAGTATGTTTTAAGGCCACCTTGATACCTCTAACAACCCTTGTCCCCTTATCATCTGCCCTTATAACTTTTTTAACTCCTTGTGTATGTTAGGGAAAACAAACCAAAACCATAATAATACATCAAAGGTTCCTATCCCCATGTCACATGACTTTCAAAAAATCAAAGGGTTCTTTGTTTTGCATATTTAGGGATAGGAGACAAAAATATAGTCATATGAGCTCTTGGAATGATATAAACTCCATTTTCAACTATATATCACTTTGAATAGATCAATCATGGTATGTTAAACTTATAAGGATCCAATTAAGTTATCGTTGTGTGCTTTATCATTCCATTTAACATCCCATCCCCCCATTTAGGCCACTTGTGGGCGGGTAATTTGAGTTGTAGACAGTGAGTAGCCAATGAGCAATATGCATTACTTTTAGATATATTCTAAGTTTATCTCTAATTAAAAACTTCAAATTAATTATTCACACATTAAAACAAATTAATACAGTTCCAATATCCTCTTTTAACATGGATTTGATCTTCATGGCACCTATAAGTGTAGTTCCATGGTGTAGGCTTGGTAACGGTAGGGATGACTAGTTAATATAATCTTCAGAATGCTAATGAAAGAGCTTGAACTTGATTTATTATAAAATGAAGATGTTATAAACACTTTAATACCTATACCATAACTCTATGAACATGATTTTAGACTTTGTACACTCCACTTGGCTGACTATGTCTAACAATTATATGGTAGATTGACTATTTGTAGGGTAAATGATTGAAAAACATGAATATGGATTAAAAAATGAACTTTAGATAGTATTATATCATTTGAACACATTTTAAAATTTATAAATAACCTATCACAACTCTATTTAACAATGGAGAAATATAAAGCTTCTAAAAATGGTGAAAACTGCCCATTGCTCTAAAAAAAGACCGATCTAAAAAACTAAGGTTATTATCTCATCAAAACGCCTTTAAACTTGAAAAAAATCATGGGAAGTGTAATGATACATGGCCAAAATACTTTGTATCAAATAGGGGAAATTTTTTTATATGGATATGTTCAAACTAAGAGAAAACTCATAGGGTGCATAGACTAGCAAGCAAGTTTGGAAGCTAAACTTCAAACAGATGGTTCATAAAGCATGTTTGACCAAAATAAAACTTATCGATATGAAAATGGAGATACCTAAGTTTAATATCTACTCCTAATATATTTTTTCTTGAAAATATTTATGTTGATCTTATGGAGCAAAAACCTACAAGTCACTTCAATTTGCCAAGAAGAGTGAAAATCAAAAAAAATGGTTTTGATCAAGAAATGGTAGTTTTAAATCAAACCAAATGTTATTTTGAGTGTGGGGGATCTAAATAGACACTTTTTTTATATTTTCCAAGTGGCACACTTCCAAAATAGATTGTACAAATGCCAAACTCACTCTTTTCTTCAATAAAACTACCTTTTTTTAAGTAACCTGACAATTTTTAGTCAGTGATAGTTAATATAGACCTTCTAAGACACATATCATGTGAAAAAAATATTTGAAACTTTTACATTTTCCAAAAAAACCATATAAAACATTAAATGTACTATTTTTGACCCTTAAAATGACTCAAAATGGTAAATGGACCTAAAACCTAATTGACCAAAGCTAAGAAAAAATTAATTGACATCAAATGACCTATAAAACATCTCATGATAGTACATTATACCCCCTTATCGACCTAAAAATTATTATTTTTAACTAGGGGTGCCGTAATTTGACCTAAAGGTCAAATTTGGTCAACCTGAATGTCATAATGTGGAGATGAATGTTGATCGAATAATCACCTAGTGTATATATGTGTGTGTGTGTGTGTGTGTGTGTGTGTGTGTGTGTGTGTGTGTGTGTGTATCAAACTAATTATGGCACCCCTAGTTAAACAAATTAATTTTTAGGCTTGTGAGGGGGTATAATGTATTGTCATGATACATTTTATAGGTCATTTTATGTCAATTAATTTTGTAGTAGCTTTGGTCAATTAGTTATATATATATATATATATATATATATATATATATATATATATATATATATATATATATATATATATATAT
>JARHVA010005812.1:425000-430000 GCA_037957365.1 Torreya grandis | reverse complement strand
CTTGATAGGATTTGTTTCTATTAATATACAAACTTAGCATTGCCATGCACATCCTTTTTATTTTTATTGTTCATGGTGTTTTTTAGAGCCATCACATCTGAGTCAGATTTTACTTGTATGTCCATGGTGGGCCTCATTATTTTTATTCACACACCAATACAGGATATTGGTTTTGTATCTAACTATATAGTTTTTTAAATCCAATGGCCATGTTGGAACACACTAGTATCATTAATATGCAATGAAGTATCATAGTGGAAGATGCTTTTGTTTTTAATATGAAGAAAATCATTTTTGAAGACATATGATAAGACTTTTTTCATTATTGTGTTGTGTTAATTCCTCTATGTGAACCATCTTTAACCTGTTGGATGTCTTTTCCAATTCACTCTCCCCAAAATGTCATGAAATCCAACATATTATTATTATTATTATTATTATTATTATTATTATTATTATTATTATTATTATTATTATTATTATTATTATTATTATTATTGTTGCATGAATTTACATCTTAGTAAATTGTAATGTTATCTTCATGGTGAGTTCGAAGGTTTTTATTGACTTATTAGTAAATGTTATCATTGTTCATCATTATTATATAATTAAGGGTCATGTTCAAAGATGTTTGGTAGGATTTATTTCCATTAATGTGGTGATTTAATGTCATCAAAGATAAACTCTACAACATGTTCAATACGGTTTCTTCAAGTCACTCTCCGCTAAATGTCATGGAAGTAAATTGCCTCTTTTACATAATGTATCAATTCAAAAAAAAAAATAGTATCACAATGTTAGAGGGTTGAAACATTACCCAAAAATGAACCCACATTGTTGACATGTTTTTATTCACATATGGCTCAAGATTTGATGGTATTTGGATGGAATCCATGGATGTTTTCTTTCACATAACAAAAAATGTTATTACCTTTTTTTATCAAACTAAATTATTTTTTGAATTCATGTTGTTGTGTTATTTATATTTGTGACATATTTGTATTTTCTTGCATTAAAGTTTCATATTAATCTTGCTCAATGTGTCATATTAAAATTTCACTCACTCATAATATGTGTGAGATGAATGGTGATTGAACCAGAATCCCTTTATGTGAAATAGATTGTTAAATATATATTGTAGATTTCACATGTAAGATAGATGAAACATTACATTCGTTAAACAACCCATAAATTGAACATATGCTAGTAAACACTTACTACTATGTAGATTAGAATAGTGAAGTTTTACCATCACATACTAGAAAATATTATTGTCTTTGTATCAAAATTAAGATTATTATTCACATACCATTAAATTTTGAATTGCATTTATTAAACCAAATCATTTTCTGAATTCATGTTATTGTATTATGGATATGTTGGTGTGAATTAATTTTGTTGTGTTATTCATTATCATTTTTAACATTATAAACATTCCTTATCACAGGTATTGTTGATGTATCTAATAATATTTTCAATGTTCAAAATATGAATGATTAATATAAATACATTAATTCAAAATAATATATCAATAAAAAACAATATGAATTCATAAAATGATATGGTTTGATAGTAAAATAATAACATTTATTTTTATGTCAGTTAAGAACTCAGGTGTGCTTACCTAGAACATGAGTAATAAAAAATAGGAGTCTCACTAAATGAATTTTAATCTGAGACTTCACTTCTAAAATAATAAAATTTGCATCTAACACTCTACAATTTTAAATTAATAAAACTCAAATCTGACACTCTTGAATTAAAACATTGGTTGCTATAGACATTTTCATTTATGGACAAACTGTATATCATCAACTAATTTTGAAATTTGTGGGAATGGAAAATATTTAAAATGTATGAAACTTCAATTTTATAGGTACACACAATTAATCAATGAGGTTCGATTTTGATAATTTTTTTTATTGATCCAAATATTTAAATTTTAAATTTCATAAGATATTATACAATTTAAGTACACCAGTTATAATTTTATATAACATGGTATATTTGAGATTATATCTTATATAACTTACAATCATAAATAAAAATTGATAATTTAGCACCTAATTAATTAATGAAATTGGTGTATTGTTAAATATTTACACCTAAAACTACTACACAAAGATGTAATGTTTTCAAAAGTATATTTATTTTTAAATATGATGTACATTTTTTGAATGTCATGGTATTTATTTATAATATGTATGTAATATTTTAAATATAAATCCAATATTTTATATTATTCAAAAAATTATAAGATAGTATAATATATAGGTTAATTTTATCAAAATTACATACAAACTTAAATAATCCCTTCATAATAGGGGTCACAAATATTGGACCCTATTCAATAATTTATCCCCTTTCCCTAATGTGTGAAAATTTGATGTCATGATGTGGTTAACAAATAATATAAGTAATGAATATTATTATGTATATAATTGATCTAACAAAGAAATATGACTAAGCAAGATTAAAAAGGTTGTTTGTCATGGTCTTGACCTATGTAAAGTATATGAAATGTTATTGTAAAATAATATTTGAATTTTTTTATCAGGTTGTATTAACATAATGAGACCTCAACCACTCACTCATATATGACAAGGTGGCCTAAGACCTTAATACACAGTTTTGGTGATATTCTCCAACCACAAGAATATTCCTTATATGAATAGTTTGAAAGCATTAAATTAGAGTGAAGGTTTAATGAGAGACCCACAACCCAATATTTTGAGGAGCTACACTATGTCAGCACATAACCCTTAGGTCTTAGTATCATAAATTATAATTTGACAAATCAAGACTATGTCAAAAAAATGGTGAACATGTTTATTGAGAGATGGGGTCATTCACTTTATCCAAGTGTGATTATTGTCAATAGAAAGAAAAAAATTTGGTTTTGGAATAATGCGAGAGAGGGTGATACATGTTAATATTAATATGGGGTCAAATTATATTGAACTTATTATAAATGTTTTATATAAATGTTACACATGCAAAGTTATATTATGAACATTAAGAAAATCACTTAGGGTTTGACCACTTTATGACATTCTCATTATAGAGTTCACATTAATAGAACATAATAATTTTCAAGTTTATATGTCTCATTTAAATGGTGATAAGTAAATAAATATCCTCGCATATGAATAAATAGACCATTGAATGGTTGTATGGTAACTTTTACACTTTACAACTTGAGAATCTAATGATAATTACAATCGTAAGAAATGATAATGTAATTATATTTAACATATTTATTTAAATTAAATCTCAAAATTTCATATATTATATTTGAGCCTTTTATTTTTTATTGTTCATAATTTTATTTGAGATATAAATGATTTGCCAATTATTTAATATAAATTATTTTTATTTATATAAATTTGTTAAAATAAAATTAAAAAATATGTATTTAAATTAATCTAATTTTATTATTTATTTGTTAATTAATTATATTTTTTAATAAAATTCTTGAGAGAGATTTGAACACTAATTTTTTACTTTACAATGTTGGGAAAAAAACTCAAATTTAAATCTGTAGTCCAATCCAACAGTAGTCTGCAAGAGTTTTTAGTGTGATAGAATCTTGAGTAGGTTTTGAATGGGATTATGGGTCTAAAGGATGGGAAGAGGAGACTATTAAATTTGCTGATAAAACCGTAGAAGAAGTTAGCTCATATTTATCTTAATGCCAATGGTTGTGGAAGGATTTCAATTCTGTCTTCATCTGACTTTGGGTCTGGGGTGCTCAAAGAGTTCCTAAACCCTATGTTGTCAAACATGCCATTCAAAGTGACTGTTGAACCTACTAGGTTTGTGGGAAAGGAAAAATAGGATATCTTCTCCAAGCCATCTATTCTTATGACATCACCAACCTCAAATATATCTTCTAATACAACCAATAGACCTATTATTGCTTGCCAAGATGTTTTACCATGTGTGTAGCTGGTAAAAAAGATGGTTAATACTTTCAAGGTTAGTATTGGTGATCTTTCCTCCCCTCCTGACCTATCTAGCAAGTCACCTAATAGTTAACATGTTACTTCCTTCAATTAGGAGTGATATCAGAATGGGTCTATATTCATTATGTCAATATGGGGAATCCTTTCTATGTATACAATAAATTCTATAAAGCTAGGTTGTCCTTTGGTCATGATGGTCTTATTCCCTCTATGCTACAGTTAAAATTTATAATTATGTATCTTCCATTCCCTATTCCAAGCTTTGACTCCCAGTCCTTCTTTTTGGATGACATTATGGTTTCATTTTCTCAAAACATCTTAAAGGTGGATTTTTTAGATCATTCAATTCAAGATATGAAGTTTAACATTGGTTATACGTTCTTATTTATAAAATGTGCGGGCTCCCTAATCATGCACTTTGCACTTATCTAGTGGGTTGTATTGATATGGGAGTCTTTCAAATATTTTACATTGTCTTTTCTCAATCATGGTTTCTTTCATGTTGAGTTTTATTGTGCTACTAATCAAGATTCTATGTAAATGTCAAACCCCTAGCTCTCTAGCAAAATTTAGATCTTTCTCTATCACTAGTCCCCCTTATTTGATCTTGAAATGGAATATTTTTTCTATTCCCTTATGGATCAAACTATATAATATTCCACCTATCTTTAGGAATGATGAGCACTTTATAATGTTGGTTAACTAGGTGGGTGATTTTATATGGCTATATGAAATCTCTATGCGTAAAAGGTTTTTGAGAATTTATGCAATGGTGGATCTATCTAAGGATACCATCTGAGAATAGAGCATAAGCTTCTTGGAGATTAAAACATTCCTCCTTTGATGATGAACAAATATATTCCTTCCCTTTCTCTAATTATAAATTTTAAAGCTCTGATGGAATCAATAGTGAAGAAGAAAGGTAGAAGAATGGAGGTATAAAGACTTAGATTGAATGCAGTGGAATAAGTAAAGGGTGTCTCTAAATAGATAAAGGAAGGTATTCTCTCATGTTGGGGAATAAAAATATTAACG
>JARHVA010005812.1:410000-420000 GCA_037957365.1 Torreya grandis | reverse complement strand
GTTTCAAGTGCATAAACTTGTTACTATCATACATGATGATGATGATGATGATGATGATGATGATGATGACGACGACGACGATGATGATGATGATGATGATGACATTTTAGGTTAATTATATTGTAGTATTGTTTAAAATGATACATCTGATTTGGATTCTTGTCGAAATGAAATTAATGTTCCTGACATGTTCACGCATCTTTGACAGTAAAAAACTATTAATTAAAAATGTTCACACATTATAATTTATGGACCTCTTTATAATTATTTTTGATTATATGAAATTCAATACATTAAATTTAGGTTTGATGGATGATATAAACCTTCTTATCTCTTATATCATTTATTACAAAAATAAAAATTAACATCCTTTGTGATGTGACTTACACTTTTGAGATAATTTATAATTAATAATTCAACATTTGTTACTTCATAAATTAATAATAGAATTTTTTTACAAAACATAAAATTAATTTCTATTTAATTTTTATAAAATAAAAATATAAATTAACAATTTTTTAAAGTAAAATTTTATTTATTTTATGAAAAAAAAAATTATTAAATTATAAATTATTTTGTACATAAATGAAATTTGACAAAAAGAAAAAAATTAATCCATATACATTGAACCAAAATATAAATTTCAGTCTACATACATCAAACAATAAAATAGTTAGTTTAAATAAAGAGAGGGGAAGCATTCAAATTTTATCTCAAAACATTTGGATGTTGACCTAGCCTACCCACTCACCATTTTATTACCATAATACTTTCATGCATCTATCTTTTTCATGTCGAAATTTCAGCTCAAATTTCTTGACAAAACAAATGTCCAAGTGAGAATATAGCAAGTTTTTAATAAATGGTAAGTATAAAAGAAATCATTATCATAATAATTTCACGCATCTATCTTTTTCATGTCGAAATTTCAGCTCAAATTTCTTGACAAAACAAATGTCCAAGTGAAAATATAGCAACTTTTTAATAAATGGTAAGTATAAAAGAAATCGGTGTCAGCAGCACATGCAAAACATAGTATCAATCAAACAAGAAGAGATCCCAAATCAATAAAATTCTATTTTACAAAAATATAAACTTACTTCTTTTCTAACCTATTTTTAATTAATAATTCAACATTTAGTACTACATAAATTAATATTAGAATATTTTTACAAAATACAAAAATGAAAGTTTTCAAGATTCTATTTATTTTATGAAATACTATTTTATTAAATTATAATTTCTTTTGTACGTACATTAAATTCGATAAAATTAAATAAATTGGTGATATACATTGAACCATAATATAAATTTCAGTCTACATACATCGAACAATAAAATAATTAGTTTAAAACAAGAGAGTGGAAGCATTCAAATTTTATTAAAACCCCTTTGAATTGTGACGTAGCCTACCCGCACACCATTTTATTATCATAATACTGCATACATCTATCTTTTTCACGTCGAAATTTCAGCTCAAATTTCTTGATAAACAAATCTCCAAGTGAGAAAAAAAGCAAGTTTTTAATAAATGGCAACTATGAAAAAAATCGGTGTCGGCAGCACAAGCAAAACATAACATTAAGAGATCCGAAATCAGTAAAGGCTGCTGTAAAATTTTAAATTTGTGCAATGAAAATGATAAATCAGTATAATTCACGTCTTTATATTATTGACAAAAACGCCATATTTTTTCTAGAGTCGGACAGGTTGCCTCCACCCCCATTGATTGTGGAAAACCGGCCCTTCGCACATGACAGTAATAGATATAAAAACGTAGTAAACGTATTCAAACAAGAAATATCTACTATGCCTACTCTATATCGTGAAATCCCTATAAATACACTTTTTATGCAAACCTGTTATCACATTGCAGGAAAGATGGAGTTCACAAGAAAGATGAACTTTACTTACTGGTTAGAGATTTTGATAGCAGCCTCCGTTTGGGCTGCAATGCCATCAAATGCTACATACCATGATAATAGTCCTCCTCCACAACCATATTATTACAAGTCTTCTCCTCCACAACCATACTATTACAAGTCTCCTCCTCCACCACTCCACCGACCCTCACCAGTTCCCAATCCTCCTGTTGTGGTTAAGCCACCACCAATCCATACCAAGCCTCCTCTAAAACCTGGATCTCCTCCTCATTACATTTACAAATCCCTTCCTCCACTTGTTCCTAAGATTTCTCCTCCTAAACCAACTCCAACCTCCCCTCCGCATAATTCTACACCAGTCTACACTCCACCCAAAAGGCGGTCTCCTCCTCCACCACCAGTTTACACTCTTCCAAAAACATCTCCTCCCCCCCCACCATGAGAAGCCACCAAAGACGCCACCATACGAATAGAAATCCCCGCCTCCTCCAAAGGTCGAAGTGAATCCCCCTCACCCTCACCCTCACCCTCCGGTTGTGAGTCGTCCTCCACCCAAAGCTGTTCCTGTGTATCCACCTCCCCAATCTAAATCGCCGGTGTACCAACCACCTACGCATCACTATGGTTACAAGTCTGCCCCTCCTTCATACTAGATGCCCTGCAAAACATCCAATAAGGTACTATATTCACTGCACTCGTGGTCTCTTATTATTCACTAGTGTATTATAGTAGGCGTTCTATCAGAACTAACTGCTAGAGTTATTTTCGTTCCTGTATCTTCAAGCTTTGGATGTGTTGCGTAACTATCACTTACCTGATTGGGTTTGTTTATTTACTGCAGGATGATAACTTGGTGTTGGAAATTGAAAAACCCGGAAAAAGCTCAAGATAATATAATAAGTTGTTTAGCTTCAGGCCTTTGTAAACTCCGTATTAGTATTAGTGGAAAAGCTTAAAGTGTAAAGTAGTAGATCCTCATACAATGACTTTCGGAAAAAGGAAATTCTCTGGTGGACAATGGCCTGCGTTAGATCTTTTGAGAGGGTCGATGATGGGCACTACACTTCCTTCATCCCTTTTTATTACGAAAAATTTCTCTCTACATTATTAATACAATTTCTCGAAAATTCACTCATGTGTAATATGAATGTTTTAACCGCTTTTGGCTCTTAATTTTTACTTTCTTACATGCGTGAAAGAATGCACTTTTCCCCTTTTGGTTTGTGGCGCTTTATAAATTCCCATGCTCTAAAGTGTAGTTTGTATTTATTTTTCTGTGAAAGGCCTCATTAAATGAGTATTATGACTATCATTGAGAATTTTTACAATAAGATTAACAAATTAGTTAATCCACGCTGCTCTAAATTTAAATATAGGGAGTAGTTTTTAAGGAAGATTCCTAAAAAAAAATCGACTACCTTATTTTTAATCACATCCCAATTTTTACTATAAGGGCTACTATTAGTTTTGAATTTATAAAATCAATTATAATGAGTATCAGGTTAGTTTGGTGAAAATATTTTATGTTATGGTCTTTTTAACACAATACTCTCTATCTTAGTTTCAGTAAAATCTCCTCTTTTACCAAAATTTGGTTTAGATTTGCACTTAATTTTTTCTCATGAGAAGTGAGGTTTTGTCATGACCAACCCTCTAGACTTGGTATTGAAGGCTCTAAATATCAGACTTAATGATTGATTTTTACATAAATATCTTTCCAAAGACTTCCTTTTCTCATTGTTGAAGGTCTTATCTAAAGTTTTTTTTATTACGAGCTACTATAAACATCATGGTGCTGCCTCCATGGGCAGGTTCATTCCAGGTCCATGAGATTTTGATCCTTTAGCCACATTATTCTGAAGCAAAAGGCTATTTCATAAGGAAATCTCTCTCTTTTGATAGTGAGAGAAATAAGAAAATGGTCAGACGTGGAGAGTTTTATAATATCTGAGTGAATAATCTAGTTTTGATTTAACTAATGATTAGAGAGTTTTACAATATGAGTGAATAATCAAGTTCTGATTTAACTAATGATTAAAGAACGGAAATCTATCAACTTGTTCAACAATGTTACCAAAACGAACACTTTTTTTATTCCAAGTAAATGATCCAAATTTAGGCTCAATGCCCCAAAGATAATTTTCACTAACAAATTGAATGAAGTCTAGCTTGGATTGAATATTTCTCTAAATCCCACCTCTTTTCTCATGACTTTAAAAAATCAATTGAAATCGCCATCTAAAATAATATTTTCATCATAAAAAAGAGTTCAAAAGCAATGAAATTTCCTCCCACATTGTATGTTTTTTGATGGAGCTTGAAGGAGCATACACATTAAGACTAAAAGGATGTATTCTCTTTAAAGTCTGAGATCTTAAGGTGTATCTAATTTTTCCTAAAGTCCACAATTGAGAAATTAATAGAGATTTAATGAAGATGACACAAAGTCCACCTGATTGATCCTTAGTTCCAATAGAAAATGATGTAAAAAGATGGAATAATTTGATCCAATTTTCTAGACATGTAGCTTAGTTTCTTGTATTAAAACAAAATATGGGATTTGGATTTGAACTTGTCATTTGAGTAACCTCTATTTGTCATGGGATTTGGATATAAAATATAATATAATGTAAAATTATTTATAACTATGAAGATTAACATAAATCAAAAGAAAATTTTAAATCTTCTTATTTATTATTCGAGGAGAAGTGCCACTAATAGAAACTCTTGTGTTTTCAGATTCACATTATCACCTAGGTTCCATCTAGGAACATACAAAGTAATTTATTTTAAAGTTTAATTTTTTTTATAATTATTATCTTTATTTAATTTGGCATGCTTAGATACAAGGAAAGCCAAAATTTAAATTAATTTAAATATTAAATTTAAAATATATTTATATAAATTTATCTTCTATATTTGATGTCATTTCTTTATATTAGTTTTTAATGTGCATATAATAATGTAGAGGTTGATTTTTTATTTATTTATATTAATCTAAATTAATGTTTTAATTAATGGGATATTTAAAAAACTAATTTCTATATGAACTTATCATCTATGAGATCATGTATGACAATTCAATTTGATATCTCAATGTGCATATGTTAGTGATTGAGTATGTAGTCTCTATGAGGTGTGTCAAGCTTGAATAAATGTCTCTACATGAATGCGAATATGTATTTTTATAACATTTTTTGGCTGACACTGATGCTATTTTTTTAATCGATATATTTATTTGTGTCATAAACTTCTACAATGGTCTATAGCGTCATGATTTTTTTCTTATGAAAGTTGGGTTTTTTTACTAGAAGGTGTTCGTGATTAGCATAATATCAAGGTCATATTATTACTTTGAATAACATAAATCCTTTTTTGCATCTTCATTTTTTTAATAGTGTTATGTTGTTTGATGGATTTTAATCACTTGCTTATTCTAAATAGATCTTTGTGATTGGTATTTGGATTTTCTTGGAGTTTATGTATAAAAAGATTGTGTGTTTGGAGCATAGCATTTTTTTAATAGTTTGATTGACATAAACTAGAGATTAATATGTACTTATTTTAAGGTAAATTAAGTTTGAATTAGACCCCTTGTGTGACTATGATGATAATATTTTATTTGTCACAATCCTTTTACTAACGATGGTGTCAATGTGTTTTACAAATAAATTTTTTCTTGTCATAAAATTTTGTATAGGTCTTTATGGTACTAAAAAAATTTCTTGTTAAAGGCATGTTTTATAACTCTAAAGTATTCAAATTTAGCATCAAATCAATTAAATATCAATCATTTATTAACACAAAAAAATTTCTATTTAATTTTTTATAGTGTTACATTGTTTGATGGCACAAAATCACTTACTTCTTGTAAATAAATATATGTGAATGGATTATGGATGTTATTAGGGTTTTGAAAAAATAGGTTTTCAAGTTATAACATTATGTTTTTAATAGATCGACGTGCATAAAAAATAGATTGGCATCAGCCATTGGAAGGTAACATATGTTGGAATCAATACCAATGCCTTTAATTAGTGCCTTGAAAGCACACTAAATAGTAAAGGGAGGCATGTGATACAATTATTTACATTGAAGATATTTAGGAGGGCATTATGAAAATGTCTATTGATAAAGTTCTTAGTATTGATGGGCTTATTTGTGAGTTTTATTGAGATTTATGTCATACAGGGAATATAGATTTGTATAGAGTCTACATAAAATATATGAAAACAAAATATTTTTTAAAACTTATCAATCATCATAATATTAAATTCGTTCCCCAAATATGGCCCAGATTTATAGCTTATTAATAATTAATGTCTAATTTTGATTTGACAAAGAGAATCTAGTAGTGTATGAGTTGAGTGCTAGAAGTGGGTGGTATTATCGTCCATTCCCTAGGATGAAACCTATATAAAATCATTCCAAAAGTAGGCTCTAGTGGTCAGCCATGAGAGTACCCCATATGGTTGACTAGTTGGCTTATTGTTAAATGTGATGGGGGTCAGTATGTGGTATGAAACCTAAGTTCAAAGTGACAAGGTGATTCAATGGTCCATGGATAAGGATACTTTTCAAAACCAATTATAGATCTAGTTAAGTAAAGCCTATTAGTGAAAAAAATTAACTTTTATTAATAGGTCAATAATATCATTAGTTAGGAAAAAAATAAAAGATAATTCAACATGGCTTAAACCACCACCAGGGTAGCTAAAATTAAACTTTGATGGTGCTTCTAGGTGCAATTTGAGAGATTTAGGCACTAGTTATCTTATAATAGATTGCAATGGATCTCTTATTAAGGTGGCATCCCTGAAACATTTTGATAGGATCAATAATGAATCTAAAGCTCAAGATAAATCTAAAGCTCTAAAAAAAATTAATAAATGAGTAGTGTTTTGACAAACTAAAGTGCATGGAAATTTTGTAGGTCCATTTATATTATTATATACATGGTCATTATTATTCCTTTTGATAATATTATTCTCAATATTTATGATTCCCATAAAATATCTTTCAAAAACAAGTTCTAAACTTGCATCATATACCCTATCCATGGTGGATTCTTGAAACTACCCAAAAAATACATTACTTTTAGCATTCATTCAAGAAATATCTAAACTTTCTATAATAAGGGTGCCTTGTGTTGGATTAGATATAATATTATAGAAGCATCCATCTAGATTCATTATCAATTAATCATATTCATGCATTCCTTTTTTCTCATTAAGTGTCTACTCATGTTAACCATATTGGGCATGTGTCATACATAGTACTATCCAATTTTAACTACTACATGATAGGATGTTGTATGGATGATAGTGGTCACTACTTTGATTATTTCATCCAATGAATCCATCTTATACCATTTATTTGCATGATCATTTAGATTTCCGTGCCCCACATTTATTAATTCATCCCACAAAGGTTACAGTTAATTTTACATTTTACCATAACTATTATCATTGTAATACAAAGACAAGTAGTTAGAAATCCATCATTTTAAGTCAAACTATTTCAATGTCATACATAGAATATAGGTAGTATTTAAGCATAATCCTCAATACAGGTAGTACCCTTGGATCCAAAATTTAAATACCTTATAATTTATGAAGTGTAAATTAAATAAACCCAAAAAAAACATTCTTGAAAAGTAAACCTACAAATTTATTTAATTATCAGTGTTTCGAGTATGTGTCTTTGGATCTGGTTGACCCTTTAAACTTCAAGTGTTACATGTTTAACATTAATAAATAGAAGAATACCAATTAAACTAATTAATTAAAGTGATATGTTATTTAGAAAATAATAAGGTCAGCAAGTAAAGTTTTCTAATTGAATTTCCACTGATTATAGACTTTAGATGACATTTTGGAAAAATATCAATTCAACTAAAATCCTAATTTCATTATACCTCCTACATTTATCAAGTTATAATGTTCAACTTGATTGATGTCCATGGTATCAAGGAAATGAAGATCTAATAAATTGTAAAGTGTTTTAATTTTGCTTAGTTGTCTATGCATGGTTATAATAAAAGGTTCATTAATGCAAGGAGTCCTCATCTTAAAATAAACATTAAAACAAAATTTTACTAGTTAATTTATAATGTTTAAGCTATTTTTAACATATATTTTAATATAAACAATTTGATAACAATTAAATGTAGTTCAGTATTGAGTCCTAGTTAGTGTTATGAAATAAAATAAATGGTACAAACCTTTTTTTAGTTGAAATTTTAAAGACTCCAATTGTTGGAATGTTTCTATATATTACTATGAAATAATTTCTAAGTGTCGACTCTTAAACTTCATTGTTATATTTAATATTTAAAAATTATTAAAATTTTATATATGAAATATTTTCACAATATTATAACATTGCAAAAAAAAAATCTTAAATATTTATCTCTTATATAATGGTAAAATTTTTTAGTGAAAGGACAATAATAATAAATTTGTAAAATTACCAATGGATTATAAATCGATGATTTGTAACAAATAAAAGCCAAAAATGTTAATTTAATATATATTTTTTCCTTCAACTTTATATTTTTGTCATTATAGTTTAACATGAATTAATTTTGTTTTATTTTGCCTTCACTCTTCTCAAATATTATTTGTAAACATTCTTGAGTACGTAGTCACATGAATTCATTGACTATGAAAATGATTGAATATTTACAAAAACTTTACCATAACATGATTAACAAATTTAATAAGTTGATAGTATTTTATGAACCATGGCATGTGTATAGGGAAAAAAATATTCCTACAAAATTTCATTTTAATTATGTAGTCCAACATCCCAATGTGTGTTAATGAACATTTATGTAGTCATCTCCAGGTGTTGAAGAAATGGATAAAGGATACCTGTAATTTTCAACAAATTATTTAGAATTTGATGTCATTTTAAATTCCATTATTGAAAAAGAAATATTGAAAGTGCTTACCATTCAAAAGGCCAGACTATTTTTCGAGATATAATGTAATTTTTTTTAGTATTCATATGTAAGTATTAACATTTTATAAATATAAAATTTATTCCTAATAATTTTTAATGATAAGTGTTTTTTCCAAAATGAATTTCCTACCTTTAATATTATTAAAAATTAATATCCAAACTTGAAGAAGCTTACGATATCTATTGTATTTTCAATGTAAAATTTCTAGACGTAATTGATTAATTATCAAAATTATGAGCTCTTAATGTAATAAAATATTATGCTTAGCAGTATATTTGTTATTTTTTTTTAATATAAATTATGTCTAATTATTTATTTAACTTGAGGCTAAAAATTGGTATTTAATATAAATTCTTAATTTTTTATCTGGTCTTCAAAGGTGTATACACATTCATTTATTTTAATCTAAACCATTGCAGTATGACTAATGTAAGTGTAATCTTAATGATAAGGTGGTTTGATACCTTAATGCACTGTTTTGGTCATATTTATACAACTACAAGGATATTTATTATATGATTATTTTGAAAGCATTAGATAAGAGTCAAGGTTTAATGAGATAGCCAAAACTTAAGATTGGGAGGAGTTGTCTTATGTGAGCCCATAATTATTAAGTCTCGGCATCATAAGTTACACTATGACCCACAACATGGACATGATGGGGTTCTTGTTGTAGAGTATCCTATTGAGAAAGAGATGGGGGAGTCACATGAGGACTAGTCAAGGCACTCAAACTAGATTAGGTGTGATCTCTATCTCCAGAAGAAGCACACTGCCTACTCCTAGTGGAAATAAAGTATTCCTTATTCACATGAATCCACCTATGATAATTATCAATATTACAAGGATCTCATTGGACCTCAATTATGAAATGGGGTCATCTTCAACCCTAATATGTGAATGAAAATTGGGCTCGAGTCTTGGGGAGGTATCCTCAAATAAGTAATGCTCAAACTTGTTGAGCCCATTGGTTATATATTTTATGATCTTGTTCCCCATGGAACATGAGAGGGTAAATATCACTATGATGGGTTGAGGTATCCTTCTAAGGTCCTATGATGTCCATCGTATTCCATTTCATCCTTATTTTATTCATGAGTGAGATCAGAAACAAGACCCTAAATCTGATGGAATTGGCATCCCAAGGGTG
>JARHVA010005812.1:347500-405000 GCA_037957365.1 Torreya grandis | reverse complement strand
ATGTGTCCCCTTTTGGTTTGTAAACATGAGGTCAACTCCCTTAAACTTTAAATTACATTATTATTTTTAAGTAAAGTGAAGATTTAGTATATGTCACTAGGAACAATATTGAAAGTTCATTAAAAATAAATATATGAATAACTTGGTAATTCAAAGGAAATGTTAAAAAATAAAAATAAAATAACAATAAATTAAATTTTATTAGAATAGATTTAATATAAATAATAATTGAGTTGTAATTTTTTAAGCATAAATATATGAACTATCCCTAGTCATTTTTTGGTGTGTATTGTGATCTTATGTGCTCTTGGGAAGTCAGTGAAAATTTCATTGAGATATGTGGGACCCTTCAACGTAATAGGAGTGGTCATTCCTATAGTATATAGGTTTGTCTTGATGATTCTGGACCTTTGAATAGTCATGACATAATTAGTCATTGTAATTAATACTCATAAACCTTGTTTTCATAGTAATGAGATGTAACTTGAAGGAATTATAATGAGTTCTACATGTAATTTCCCATTTATTTGCTTAATTTGATATTGTATACCATGTTTTTGATTTTCTAAATAATATTTTTAATTCATAACTTATGTTTGATGAAAGTCATCCAGGATGATGACTAGATTTAGGGGGAAGGATGTTACATCTCGATTCTTCATCAACCAAACTATCTGGTTATCTATGGATATTTTTAGTTAACAAATAAGATTTGTCTATTTTTAATTAATCTTGATATATATGCTATTATGGGATAGTAAAATATTACTTAGATATATGTTGGTACATATTTGCTTTACTATGAGATAACTATAGTGTATGTGTTTACATTTACATCATATTGATTTATCATTTTAGTTATATTTTATGATGAATGGTTATCGTGATGATTTGATCTAACTACCTACTTTTCATGAGATTGACATAGGAGAACTCATCCCTTAGAGTGTATCGAAAGGAGAGAATCATCAAATAGAGTGACATAGGTAGAGATGTCAAAAGATGATAAAGATCTGGTAAGAAGCCTACACATACCACAATAACTAACACATTTTAGATGCATAACGATGGTTAGAATAGTGTGTTTAATGTTGTTAAATTTATAATTGTTTGTGCATGGTTAGTTTTGCTAAATGGTTATTTGGAATTAATTTGGAATAATTGGTAGGTGTGATGGTTAATGCTTTTAAAATGTAAATTTGTGTAATTATATTTAAATTAGGATTTATTGATTTATTTATCATTAATCCATTTTGGCATTTGGAGATACTAATATAATTAGTAAATATATGATTTTTTATAATAATAAGTGTTAAAAATTATTTGATGGATTTCCAAAAATTATGAGATAAAAATAAGAAAGAAAGGTAAAATAAATAAATAGAATAAAATAGTAATTAAATATTTAAAGGAATATATTTAAAAAAAATATGAAAGGAGGCTAGCTTTAAAATACCAAAGCCACACCCTTTACATAATGGGAAGGGAATAAAAATATATATATATATATAAAGAGAATATTTAAAGAAGAAAAGGACTATGCTTTGTTTCATATAAGATATTTGCCAATTTAGTGGAAAAAGAAAATAAGGAAAAAAGGGGAGAAGTGAAGCACATAGAGAAGGTGAAAGAGACTAAATCAAGTAATCATCCTCTAGATCATACCATTGCAAGTGCTTTAACCAAGTATGGGAAGTCATTAAAATTATGAGAGGAATTTATTAGAAATTATGACCAAAATACATATATGCAATGAGTTGTGTGTTTTGGAGGTAGGAAAATCTTAAAATCTGTGCATACATACATACATACATACATATAGAAGACATTCTGTAAGGTGAGCTGTGTTTAATCCCGCATATCTATTATTTATGTAATATGTATTCCCCGTATTAAATCAAACTTCCCATGATATTAATATAAGGAATGTTTTATTCGATCATGTAATATTGATTTAATGAATATAGAAAGTTTATTTATAAAAATCTGCATTATCATAAAATCATATCACCTATTAAAGTCAAATAATGAATATAGAGGTGTACTTAGATTCTCCTGGTGAATATATTAGTAAGAGAAGTTTTAATTTTCTTTCTTTATCTATATAATGCCCTATGTTATACAAGCCATGGTAATGAGTCAATGTATTTAATTTTTTTCCAGTCTACTATTGAATAACTAAAATATTCCTTAATACTACTCCCATCTTGTTGAATCACTAAAATAATTTGGAAGCTATAGATGTTACTCATACTGTAGAGTTTACAAATAAAACAATGCAAACTAATGTTGCATCTTTCTTTAAATCCAAGGAATAATATGATGTTAGAATTATATATAAACTTTACATGGAATTGACTTCAACATTAGGAATAGCTAAAGCCTTTGAAAAACTTTGAGATGATATCTTGATTAGGAAATTGATTTCATTTTGTTGTTCTTTTTTAGACCCCACACTAAGTAGTTTAGGTAATGGTTTTATTACCTACCTTGCCACGCCAACATTATTTTTATGTTATGAGACTCAAAAAGACCTTGCAGATTCCTATATACATTTTATTTGGCATGCTTGAACCTAATAAAAAAGTACTATAAGCTACATTCTAATATAAAATCATTTTATTTAGATAAAATCAATGACACCATAATATTAATAAATCTCTATATTTACATATGGATTAATATTGAGATGATATTACATGAACGAAATTAATATGATATGTATAAATTGTTTTATATCTTTAAGTCTTTGGTGTCATCATATATGCTATACCAGCACCATTATGACGTGATTGAGTACACACATACACATAGACATTAAATTTTCCTTGCTAATTTTAGCTTGTATAATATTATTGAACAACCGTAATAATGAAGAGTCTTTGTATCATTTTATGCAATAAGTATTAAGTTTACATATATATATATATATATATATATATATATATATATATATATATATATATATATATATATATATATATATATATATATATATATATATATATATATATATATATTCAAGCTTGTTTTGCCTAGGAGTCACTACATTATTATAAGTGGCTTTGTCATACATATCTGAAATTTAGTCCTTAATACATGTAAATGATGTATACCTATATATTATATAGTAGGCATTGTTGCATGTTTCAACCTCAACAAATTTAATATATGGTGACTTAATTGGGGATGGGTGGTGAGGGGATGGGTGGTTAATATATATATATATATATATATATATATATATATATATATATATATATATATATATATATATATATATATATATTAAAGCTTGTTTTACTTAGGAGTCACTACATTATTATAAGTGGCGTTGTCATACATATCTGAAATTTAGTCCATAATACATGTAAATGATATATATATATATATATATATATATATATATATATATATATATATATATATATATATATATATATATATATACTAAAGCTTGTTTTACCTAGGAGTCACTACATTATTATAAGTGGCATTGTCATACATATCTAAACTTTAGTCCATAATACATGTAAATGATGTATACTTATATATTATATATTAGGCATTGTTTCATGTTTGAACCTCAACCAATTTAATATATGGTGACTTAGTTGGGGATGTGTGGTGAATATTCCCTCTAAACTATGTACTAAAATTTAATTCAATAACTAAAAGATTATTTCCAGTATCGTAGCTTATATGGTAGCAAGGCAATCACTTTTTTTAAATTTAAAAACCTAACTATACATATAGGAAATATGTATAGTCTTTTAAAATGTGTCGCTATATATGCATGGTATTTTGTAAATAAGTCACTAAGTTTATTATTTTGAAATCATTGGGATGGTTGGTTTGGAAATATGTGTGAATATAATGAGATATTTAAAATTGTAGCAATACATATAATTAATGAACTCCATATTGATGTTTACATAAAAAGAACATAGGTATATTTTTTCTTACTAATTTATCCTTGAATGAAGGGGTGTGCTTCTCTAACTATAGTTACTCAGATGATTGTCAACAATAGAACTATGCTTATTAGAGACTATGTTTTATGTGCATACTAACACCATTGTAGAAGATCTTGATCATATGTTTTGACTCGGATTGTTAATAGGAATAATATTCATTCAAATATGATAGAGATTATAAGACAACTGACACTTTTAAAACATAGTTGTATATATTTATATCATAGGCAAAAATGTCACTTGAAAAATATATGAGTATTTGATAAATATATCATATAAGAATTGGTAATGGAAACCAAGAATTATGAAGCTATGTCAAAAAAGGTCCTAGTCTCCTAACCTAGTATTTAATGATAGATGAATATTTATAACTCAACACGGGTCTTCATTATCTTGGGATAAGTTATGTGAATTGAGATCCTTAGTTAAAATTTTAATGACTATAGGGATATCTTGACTAAAAGTATAAATAAGTAGTTCTTTAGTATTTACATAGAATTGGAATAACTATATCTTATGCATAATATACAATTTCTCGTACATAAGGATTGTACCTATAGTTGAATAGATAGTTTGAGTAAATCATTAAGGTTCCTAGAAACCAAAACCTATAACACCTTAGAATAATCTCTTAGAAATTAAATTCATTTTTTAAATGAATGTTATAATGGGTTTATTAGTTCTTTACAAATGATTGAATTGACTAAACAAGTATTCAGTATTGAATACTTACGTATGGTACATATTATGAGAGTGTTAATATGTATAAATGTTTGGTTATATTTAGCATATAATTGTACAACATGATGCATGATTAAGTATTATTTCTTGAATTCTAGTATGTAAATTAAACTTAAGGTATACCCAAGTGGTATAAGCCTGTAATTGCTAGATATTTATTATGTATGTGGGTCATTAGAATCCCCAAAATTATAAGTTTGGTTATGTGTATTTATGTAGTTACAAACTATGATAGTATGGGATATCATAGAGTAATATAGTGTAAATGTATGTTGTACCGAGATGGTACAAAATGTAATTTTTATATCTAAATTTACATCTACATTTAACTAATTTACTATATGAATGTTAATTATTACTGTGAATAGCATGTTTTTTAATAGTTGATAAGATTTTGTATATGAATTCATACAATATTTGAGATTATAACATATGCTAAGATGGAATATTATGTGTTTCAAGGAAACTATGATTTAATTGTTATGTCTAGTTGTTTGGATATAATCTTGTGTTTTTTATGTAGTTATGACTAAATTATTATGATTGACTATGGAATATTAGTAGTTATGTCTCAGAATACTAGACTATGGTAATATGGGTTATTATAGGGTGTAGTGTGTTTGGAAACTAATTGTGGTACTGAAAATCTGTATTTACCTATATGGTATAAAATATAGTCATTGTTTTTAGTATGAGATAGAAGCTAATGTAAGATTCATTCATATATTTGATGGCATAAATGTATGTTTTTGTTTTTCCTATGTTTTGAATATTATATAATGTATTTTTTAGTAGGATGTAAATTAAATAAATATTCTGGTTGAATTTTATTTGACCAATCTATATTGGTGATATAAATTAAGGAGTGAGATGGACTCCACTTGCTTACTAATTTCATAATGATATATGAAGGTAGTCAGATCAAGTGGTGTGTATGAATTTGTTTGATTTATAGATTTTTATTATTTACTATTTATAAAATTTTTAGCCAAAGTATGTTTAGTGAGATATTATCATTTCATGAGTTTTATTTACATGATTGTTTGATATCTTATAATACAATAGTTTTATATCATACACTTCATGTTTAGTAAAAAAATCATACAACACAGGTGTACTTATTTGTCTCTCTGAATTTCCACACTGTCACTATTTACTCATTCATGAAGGGAGGACCATTTTTTGATGGGATTTTGTGGGAGATCATTGGTCCATGGATGGCATGGAGAAATACTCATATGATGCTTTCCCTCCCCACAATAATACTACTTATCAAGATAACACTTGAGATTGGCACATATACTTGAGTTTAGGAAATATGCTCTAGGGGAGCCATGTATTATATATGTACATTGTATTATATTATAATTATCATTGAATTTTTTATAAAGAGTTTTAACTACTTATTATTGTACTTTTATATTGGTGTCTATGTACTTGTATTAGTCATGGCTGAGTTAATATAATTACTTTCCATATTTGTATTTTGATGTCTTCTCATGATATTAGAGATCATTATTATGTGTTATAATATACCTATTTATTATTATAATGCTTCAAATATCTCATATGGTCTCTGTATAATCTCATGGTGTAATCTATTTTTGGTAAATGTGTTTAAGTAAGTAAATAAAATTCATTTATTTATAGTTGGACCCCAATGAGGTTGTTACACTAATGGCCAAAAGAGGAGTTATTGAAAGAGTTACAGGAAAATTAAGGTGAGAAACATTTAAACACACTAATATACCTTTTTAATGGTTTGGGAAATCTGAATAGTCACTTAGTTCACCATCTACAATAGCTCCAAAGGGAAGAGCAGGCAAATTCTGGAAGAAAGTAAGCTTTTAGAAGTATCTTGTTGAATTTTTCCATTGATGGGAAAATTATAAAATCATACAAGGATTACCCTGGTCCTTTTAGACCGAAATCCATTCAAAAAATGGAGATATAGAGTTAAACAATGAAAAAAAAAAATTTCTCCATTTAGTTCCTTGGCAGCCCCAAAAGGGTAACTCATTTGTGGATAGTACTGTAAGGAGAGAGAAATATGGAACCCAAGATATTGGTAAAAATAAGGGATCCTAATGGCCTTACATTTTATGTTATTTATTTTTTGGTTAGGATTCTTATGTTTATGAACAACCATTACTAATTTAATGGTGTAGAAAAGGACTCAAAACCCCACTAAGGTCAGTTTTCTCTAAATGTAAAGTTTTGAAGCTTAATAAATGCATGAGGATTACTATGGAAGGTATGTTGAGAAATATTTACCTTCTTAATTTCATGTTATATCTATTTTCCTCATGTTTATGCTTGGAATAGTGTCAAATAAGCATTGATTTGTTAGTTTAAACAAGGTATTCATGTTTGCAAGAACTATGAGGTGTCTTGTTGCATATGATAAATGAAATGAGGTTTTTATCAGTGGATTAAAATTTATCAATACCCCTTATACCTATAAAAACATAATTTAATAAATGGAATGTAAGGAGAATATATAACCATGCACAACTAAACTATTTGAACTAGTAGGCATAACTGAGAGAAACCTTGTCAAATGTGGATATGTTTTCATTACACAGATCATTTAAGGAAATTTAAATATTTAGATAATCCTTTAATATAATTATAAATGAGGTTTTAATCTGAATCCATAGGATTCAAGATTCTAGTGTCTTCCTTCAAGCCTAGAGCAAGGAGAATATTATAAACTTATAGGTCTATAGAAATTTAGGTCAACATTAGCATCAAATGGTTTCAGTGGAAAGTGTATATGACCTATTGAATGAATTATATAGTTTATTTTTTCCTTTTACAAATATCTAAAATATTTTAAACCAAACTGCTCAAGCCAAGTCCAAAGAGAAGGAGTTTCAAGTGCACTTAAGGAAATACAAGAAAGCACAACCATGCTTTTATAGGAAATAAAAATCAATTTTACTTTGGTAGAAATAACACTAACTCTTTTGAGGCTATAAAATAGTTATCTAAGCATCTGATATATCTATGAAGGCTCAGATCTTAACACATTTTGTATTCCAAGGAACAATGTAAACTAAGATGGACTGTATGAGTTAAAAAGGAGGAGTGTGAAGGTTTCAAGTGGATATCCAAGGTGATTTGGATGTAATGTAATGATGAAAAATATTTTAAAATATAATATACTTGATCTAATAGTTTCATAACTGGTGAGATGGGATCAAGAGGATAAAACAAGAAAAAAGGAAGGTTGTAGGCCTAGTGATCACCTACATGCCTGTAATAGGCAGTAGGAGTAAGAAAGCATGTTGGTGATGAGTGTTTTAAGGAAATAAGAATAAATATAGCTAAAAAATTTGTGAATAAAATTTTAAAGAATACAAAGCACATCAATAATGTTAAATTAGTTTTAAAAAATAGTTTGGTGAACTAGCACTCAAGAAGACCTAATAAGCCCTTACAGGGTATTTATAAATAGAGGATCAAAAATTACAAATGGTGATGTGGAATGAGGTTATGAGGTATATATAGAGCTCATGAGGATTCTTAATAATCCCTATAATATTTTTCAGAATCACCAAATAGTGAAAATGATAAAAGAACAAGATAACCTTTAAAATTATAGTTATGAACCCTAAACACATAAATACAAGCATACCTATATGAAGATTAACTCTACATTTTGAATGTGAGATACAAGGATATATTTATTTATGAGAGGACATGAGAGAGAATGGTGAATTTTTTTTATTCCCATGTATTGAATAGAAATTATCTAAGAGAGATATTATGAAAGTATAGTAAGGTAGTACACTTGATTCAAGACGTATAGGTTTGTGATCAAATTATGAAGATAACATACAAAATTTTCTTTAATATTTGGTTTTGATGGTTAGGAGAGTTTTATAAGGTCATTTTATAATATTATTTAGAGTATGAATTCATTTTAATATTCATATAATACCAAAATAAGTATGGTAGGGTCATATTCGCATATTTGATCTCAAACCATGATCATGGGATAACATAGGTTGTAGTGAGTTTGAGGAATAAAATAAGGTAAAATATCACTTGAATACATAAAATAATGTTTCAAAAACCTCAAGGAGGTTTATTATTCCAAAACCAATCAAGGTTGTGTCATATTATGCCAAACCACTCTTCTCAAACGCTCAAAAAGACCTATTGTACCTAAGATGTCAATTTTGGCACATGGGGAGATGCATGGGATCCAATGGTGTTATGAGGTATTGATTTATTCTATTCCCTCAAAAAAGAATTTTATTAAATAAATTAGGGTCCTTATATTTGTGAATCAACCTTAAGAATGTTACACACCTAAAACCTTCTTAGTGACGTGATGACGTGTTTGCCTTATAATTGAATTAAAATGCATTATTTTGGTTCTAAAATGACTATGGTGACATATATAATTATCATGGGTACATTAATTGGTCATTTATTTCCATTTTTGGGATAAGAACGTACATAAATTGGCTTAAAAATCATTATTATAGCTATAAAAAAATAGGTTTTGGTGGCTTTTCAAGAAATTTGACTGAGTGACATATAATGGAGTACCTTTAAATAACCTAAAACCTAGATAATAAAGGTTAATATGATCATATATACCCATAATAATTTTTAAAAATGACTGAAACACCATTAAATAGTTTTGATACATGTAGTGGTAGGCAAGTCTACCATCAAAAGCTCCTAACAAACCTAATGTACTATTATCAATTTTGGATATGGTTTTGAGATTAAATAAGGGTTATAATTTTCCCTTATAATGTGTTTATTATTTATTAATGCTTTGATAGTATTCAACAGTCAAAGGACTAGGCCTAGTATTGAAATATAAACTCACCATTATGGCCTTCAATTGAATCAAACAAGATTTTCAATCAAATGCAAGTTTCTTAGGTTGAAGAAGCTTGAGTCTTGATATTTAGACTCACAAGGATGTGAGGGACATTGAATTGGCCTAGGATGGCATGGGAAGACCTCAATAATCATGATAAATAATTCTACATGCTAAGACATAGGCTTCTAACTCCTTCTAAACCAAGAGTTAGTTGTTTCATGAATGAGGTTGATTAGTCATCAAAGAAGGTCAAGAGTCACTATGAACTATCCTTGATGAATAAGAGTATTAGGTCATGTACACATATGTTGATAAGAGTCTTCATACCTACCTAGTTTCATACTTTATAGATTCTCACTAATTCCCTCATGAGATGACACTTGTCATATGTGTCTCCTATGCCTCTTATCTCTCTCCTTATCATAATATTATATATATATATATATATATATATATATATATATATATATATATATATATGACTAAATTTAACATTATAAAACATCCTCCACTTGAGTATGGAAAAGCCCTGCTCCTTTGGTAAGCCATTTAGTCAATAAGAACAACTATTTTTACCATATATTACAATTATATTAGAGTGTTTAAACATGAATGATTGATCTTGTCTAGCGTTGTTTTAGTTCTCCTTGACATGTTATCTAATTATCTCACCTATATGTAGTTTGAAATCACTCTTGTAAGTAATGTGAAGTATTTAAGTAGTCTTTTGAAGGTTAAATTAGGCAAATATCCATTAGTGTTTTTTAAACCTCTTAAGAATTAAACCTCCTTACCTAATCGTCATCTACCACCTTATTATTAAAATAATTATGTAAGAGGAGAATATTATGAGTAATTTATGAACGGATCAATTCCGTGTTAATTGTGCATTTATAGATGTGTGATAGTGGTCAAAAATTTGGTGCATTGCCTCCCTACTTTAGTTTGAATTTAGTTCTCTCTATTCCATTTTCCATATAAATAATATGCTTAGTTTTTAGTTCTTAAGTGATGCATCAAGGGAGATAACCCTAATATAGAGGTTCAATCCACCCTTTAGTTCACCCAAACCTAAGATTATTCCCATACTATAAACAAAGTGTGAAGGATTAAATAACCTCCTCAAGGGTAAAAATTTACTATGATAATAGTTTTGGCATACTCAATGGTTCAATAAATTTCATCAATTAAAGAGTGATTGGTTCTACTCTTCAATAGACTAGCCTTTGGAAGCATGAACACAAGCACCAATGGTAACTCTGAGTTTATTCATTTGGTTTTATCAGCCTAGGTATTCTTTCAAGTAAGTACTCTTTATATTTTGTGTTTATCATGAGGTTCCATGGATAAATTTGGAGTGTATTTCTATTTTACTCAAGTTAGTGAGCCATGTCAAACCTATGTTGATCCTTACCAATAGATTATTGAGCCTTATCAACAGCATAATGAGTTATATCGACCTCATATTAAGCTATAAAAATGTTTATATCAAGAGTATTATCCTTCCTCCTTTCCTCATTATCCTTATGATTCTTACCATAAATATTATATGACACCTCCCACCCCAATTTAACTAGCTTGAAAACCTATTCATTCTTCAAATCAGCCTTGTCATGACCATGCTTCCCCTAGTCAACATAGTTACATTTCTACTCAATCTATCTCAAACTTGAAGAAATTATTTTAGGATATGAAAAATCTCTTATGATATATATTTATAGATAAAAGGAGTATGGTTTAAGTGTCTCTAGTCATCTCATTTAGAATATGTGAGACTCAGTACAATTGGTTAAGAGTAAGTGGGAACATATTGAGAGATAAAATAAACAAAGACTAACTAGTGATATTTTTGACATAATTATCCTAATTAAATTCATATAAGATAAGTTAATGGTTCATAATAGGTAGTAAGTCCATTACCATTGACCTCATATGCTTTCTCTTATTCTACATCAGCTCTAATTTTCTCCACCCATTCTCCCTTAATAGAATAAATCAAGTGAGTTTCAAATCCTCCCATGTCTTTCACACATTACTCAAGCCTTCCCATTATGGAGGTCACTCCAAGAATGAATATAAAATAGGAAATAAGTATTTGTTTAGAGGTTTGAAGACCATGATAAAATAGACTTAAAGTGTTTGATTACTACTTGAAGGGAAACATATTAGGCTATATTGGAAAAAATATATATTCTCCTTCCTCAATAACCACCAAAAAGGTCATTTTAGATTCCAATTTGGAATCAAGTAGTGAATTCATGCGATAAATTAAATGGAAAAATATTACATAAGGAAATTAAGGAAAAATGGGAACCTTTGCCTATTCAATCCCCACCCATCCCTCGTCAAGAACCTAGAACATTCCCATCATGGAGGTGAAGTTAATAGATCATTAAAATGAATAAGGAATTATTTTAGATAAGGTTTAAGACAAAATAATATCAATTTTTGAGGTACTAATTGGTGAATGGAAGGAAAATAATGATAAGGCTATGGATCTCAAAAGTTCAAGGATTGTTTATGAGTTTAAGTAGTTCATCTTTGAAGAAGTACATGTTCCATGCGAGGCTAAATAGGAAGGTTAGGTTACATCAAAAAATGAGATATAATAAGGATATGAGGAGGATAATTCAAGTGTATTTTATGAAGAGGTCATCATTACAACACCTCTTGGTGAAGAGAGAAACAAATCATTATTTGACGATGAAGAAAGAGATGGTTTTTCCAAATGTGAGCAAGGTACTGACTGGGTTGATACAATATAAAAAGTAGATCCTAAAGATTCATTTCAAATGGCCAAATTTTCTATTGAGACCTAATAATATGATAAAAGAGGTATAAGATTTAGTTCCTTCTTAAATATTGTTGTGACTAACTCTATATGAACTGCTATCAAGCTAGAAGAATGTCTAAATGAGTTAGAATTAGTGAATCTTAGTTTGAGGACTTGTTTGAAATCCTAAGAATATATTACACTCTTCTACAGTAAGGTTATGGTATGATCCATATTGAATAAGGCATATTTGTGAATAAAACCAAAAAGAAAGAAGAAGATAACTCTCTAAGCTTATCATTCCAAGAAGATACCTCATTTGAATTTGATTTGTTTTGTGTTTTCAAGGAAGGATATCATATTTTTATCCCATTTAAAATAAAGTGTTATTTATAGGAAGACAAGAAAAACTTATATTGGTCTCAAGCTCTCAAAGAACATGAAGCTCCCCTCCTAAAGCCAACTCTACAAGTATGTTGCAATAAACACATCAATCTATTTATTTTGATCCACTAGCTCTTGAAGAGTAAAATATTTGTCATGTGGTGAAGGTTTATTAGGTTTATACTGCTATAAGACCATGCCCTATCAACTAATTATCTTAGTTGTAAGCCAAAAAGTTGGAACCATTGCCTATCATGTTCATTTTAGTACATGAAGATGAGGTTAAACATGTTCAAGAGTAGTCCAAGCATACATCCTTTATCACTCATGCATAAAACAAGTTGGAGGAGGTGTATAAAGTTGATTTTGAAGGGGAAAGGATATCAAGACTAGTATACAATTGCATCTACTACATTATCTCATAGATGCCATCAATCTTGCTAGTGACATGAGTTTGGTGAAGAAAGGTAGCTACTTTACTCTACCAGTTAATGGTTTTGTTTAGGGATGTATAAGATTAATTATAGTAGGTAGGCATAGGGTATATTAAGTGATTATTATCTTGTATTTCCACTAAGTGTTTTATATAAGAATGTTTTGTATTGATTTAGTGTGTTTTTCTTGTTTTGTTGTGTGTTTTGGAGGTATGTTAGTTATCTATACTTACTTTAAGGTATTTACAATCAGTTTCAAGGTCTAATCAGGGCTGAGGTTGAGTGAGAGGTGACTCTATATCCCAATGAAGGTATAATTCATCTAAAATAGATGCATAGCAAGCATGACATCCTAATAGGTTATCAAATATTTTAGCCAAAATTTGGGCAGCCTGAATGGGTGTCATTCAAAAATTCGATGTACGTGATATTAAATTTGTTGATATTCACTATGAAGGTCTTGTATTGGTCATTAATGATTCAAGATGATATGTAATGTGTCTTCTTTGACATATTAAATGGTCCTCTAAAATGATCTAGTGAGTAATACGGTTAAATCAATTTGTCTTGTTATCAAATGGTCTTTCATTTTAGTCCCTTCATATGTTTAGCATTGTTTAAGGTAAATTTGAAAAAGTTAAGGTTAAATGTAAAGTCAAGTAAATGAGGAATCATGCTTAAAGAATCAATGTAGTTTCCCTTTCAAAGAAAAAACATTATATAAAACTAACCAAATTAGCAAAGAAGCAAAACTTTTAAGTTGATCACTTTGTATTTCAAGTAATATGAAGAGTATAAAGTAGGTTTGAAAATATTAAGGTAGATAATTTACTCTAGTCTTATTGTATATTCCAAAGTTGAGATGATGCTTTCTATAATAGTGTAAATGTTAAATTTTTATCATGGGATAGGGGTATTTAAGTTACGTAACACATTTTTAATGACATCATGTTGTACTTGTCTATACATATCCTCTAAATTTCATAAATAACTACTTTTCAATGTTGGGACCTCTTGGTAACTGCTCATTCATCATTTTATAATGATAAAATGAGGATTTATTGATATATTTATAGTAAAAGAGATGTGGGAAACATTTTTACACACTACTACACCTATTTACAATTTATGTTAATTTGAATAGTCACTTGGTTTAGCATCTTCAATAGTTTGAAGGGTAGAATAGGTAGATTATTAAAGAAAGTAAGCTTTTAGAGGTATCTTGCAGAAGGTTTCCATTGATGGTAAGTATAGAAAACCATAAACATATCCATATAGTACTATTATACCTAAATAAATGTAAAAATTGGATCTACAAAGTCAAACAAGGATAAAAACTACTTTTTCCTCTATCGAGCTCCTTGGCAGCCCTAAATGGCTAATTGATTTGTGTATAGCAATCTAAGGAGAGAGAAAGATGGATCCAAAAATTTTGGTTATAGGAGACGATCCTAATTAAATTAAATGTTATTTATTTTTTTGTCTAGTTATACTACTTAAGTTTAAGAATAATCATTAAGAAGTTAAGGGTGCAAAAAAGTACTCAAAACCCCACCAGGGTTAGTTTTCTCCAAATGTAGTGTTCTAAAGCTTAATGAATGCATCAGGATGATTGTGTAAGTTATATTAAGAATTATTTTACCATTTTAATATCATATTTTCTAATTTATCCTCATTCTCATGCTTGGATTAGTGTCAAAAATGCCTTGATTTTCTAGTTTAAACAAGACAATCACATTTGCAAGAGCTGTGAGGTGTCTTATTGAATATGATGAATGAAATTAGGTGTTTATAAGTGGAATAAAATTTATAAAAATTGATTATACATATTTACATATCATATAATTAATTAAATTTAAGGATAACACATAAACATGCATAATTGAACTATTGAACTAGTAGGCATGGTTGAGACAAACCTTGTCAAATGTGGATATGTTTTCATTGTAAAAATTATTGACGTAAAGAAAAATATTTAGATAATTATTGAATATAATTCTCAAGGATTTTTAGATTTAAAATATTGGATTTAATAATCTAGTGTCTTCCTTCAATCATAGAACAAGGACAAGATTGTGAACCTACAAGTTTGTAGACTTGTAACTCAACATTGGCATAAAATGGTTTCATTAGAAAGTGTATATGACCTCTTGGATGTGTAATATATTTTATTATTTCCTTTTACAGATATATAAAATATTTGAACCCAAACTTGTCAATCCAATTCTAAAGATGAGTTTATAATACACTCAATGAAATGCAAGCAAGCAAAGCCATGATTCTACATGAAATAAACATTCATTGCAATTTGGTGGACCTCAAAATAACTCTATAATCCAAAATATCTATGAATGCTTAGACCTTACCTCATATTGAATTTAAAGGGACTATGTGAACTAAGATGGACTGTATGAGCCTAAAAGGAGGATTGTGAGGGTTTCAAGTGGATATCCAAGGTGGTTTAGACCCAATAGAGTGATATAAAATATTTAAAAACATAAGATACTTAATATAATAGTTTCATCATTGATCAATTGGGATAAAAATAAAAAAGGAAGGTTTTAAGCTGAGGGATCACCTATACGCCTATAGTTGGTATTGATATAAAACATATATGTTAGTGATGAGTATTATGAGAAAATAAGGAGAAGTGGGGGTCAAAAAAAATGTGAGTAAAATGTTCAAAAATTTAAAGAACTTCAAGGTTGCCAAATTACTTTAAAATACTCAATTTGGTGAACTAGCAGTCAAGAAGTCTTAATAAGCACCTACAAGTTGTTTGTAAACAAAGGATAAAAAATGCCATATGGTGATTTGTAATTAAGTTAGGAGGTCTATAAAAAGGTCATTATGACTATGAGTAATCCCTATTATATTTTTTCGAATGACCAAAGTGACAAAAATACACAAAAATAAGATAACCTTCAAAATTATAGTCATGAATCCTAATTAGATATAAGATATAAGGATATTTTGAGTTGTGGAAGGACAAGATAGATAATGGTGAAAAGTTTTTGATCTCATATATTGAATAAAAATTATCTAAGAAATATATTCTCAAAGCCTAGTAAGGTAGTAGGCCTAATTGAAGACCTACATATCTATGGTCAAATTATGAAAAAAACATGTAAAATTTGTATTTAGAGTGGGTTTTCTATGAATGAACCTTAAGAAGGTTACACACCTAAAATACTCCTAAAACATTCTCAGTGACTTGATGACTGTGTATGTATTCTAATTGACTTAAAATGCATTTTTTTGGTTCTAAAATGATTAGGGTGACATATCTTAGTTTCATGGTCATCGTAATTGATCTTTTTTTGTCATGCTTGGGTTGAGATGGTATATAAATTTAAAATATAGGTATTGGTGGATTTCCAAGAAATTTGATTAAGTGAGGCCTAATCGAGTACCAGGAATTAACCTATGACATAAAGAATCTAGTTTAAGATGCTTCTAAAGACCCATAATAAGGTTTACAATGACTGTAACACCAATTATTGGTTTCAAGACACCTAGTGGTAGGTAAGTCTCCCATCAAGAGATCCGAATAGATATAATGCACTATGTATAAGTCTTGGAGATGGTGTTTTGATTGAATAAGGGGTAGGATTATCCCCTAAATGATGTTTAATATGTATTAAAGCTATGATAATAGTCCTCAAGAAATAGACTACATCTAGGATGGAAAGATAGACTCACCATTGGGGCCTTCACTTGAATCAAGTAAGATTTTCAATGAAATACAAGTTGTTATTATGTTGAATAAATGTGAATTTTTATTCTCAACCTCAAAAAGATGTGAGAGACATTGAAGTGGCCTAGGAGGGTGTGGTAAGACCCTAAGAAGCATGATCAAGAATGACACATGTCAATACATAGTCTTATAACTCCTTCTAAACCAAAAATGGGTAGTTTCATGAATGAGGTTGATGAGCCATTAAATAAGGTCAAGAGTCACTATATGCCACCCTTGATGAAGAAGAGGATGAGATCAAGCACACACATATTGATAAGAAACTTCATAAATACCTAATTGTAGACTTTCTTGATAATAACGTGTTCCCTCATGAGATGACACTTGTCATATGCCTATCATATGCCTCTCATAGCTATCCTTCTCACAATCTTATATGTATATGCCTGACTTTGGCATTGTAATACATCCTCCACTTGAGTATGGAGAAGACATGCTTCTTTTTGAATCCATTAAAGTAATAAACAATCTGATTTTACCTTTTCTTATGATTGTATTTTAGAGTTTAAGCATGAATGATTGTTCTTTTCTAGTGTTGATTTAGTTATATTTGAAATGTTATTTCATTCTCTCACCAATATATAGTTTGAACACACTCTTTTAGGTCATGTGAGGTGTTTAAGTAGTCTTTTGAAGGTTAAGTGAGGAAATATTTCATTAGCGTCTTTTAGACCTCTTAAAAATCAGCGCTCCTTCCCTAATCATCATCTACCACCTTCATATTTAAATACTAATCTAAGAGGAGCATAATAGGAGTAGTGTATGAATGGATCAGTTCTATGTTTATCCTATATTTGAAGATGTGTGGTAGTGGTCAAAAATTTGGTGCATCACCTCCCAGTTTTAGTTTGATTTAAGTTATCTATATCCATTTTCCCTTACAAGTAATAGGCTTAGTTTCTAGTTGTTAAGTGATGCATCAAGGGAGATAACCATAATCTAGAGGTTTAATCCAATTTTTATGTCACCCAAAACTTAGGATTATTCCCATTTTATCACTTAAGTGAGGAGGATTTAACAACCTCCTGAAAGGTGTAACTTTTGATGATAACAGTTATGCTTGTAGGATAATAGATTTCATCAATTGAAGAGTGATTGGTATTGATCTTCAATAGACTAGCCTTTGGAGGCATGAACACAAACACCAATGGAAACTTTGAGTTCATTTATTTGGTTTTATCAACCCATGTATTCTTTCAAGTAGGTACTATTTCTATTTTACCTCTATCATGAGGTTCTATGGTTTAATTTTGAGTGGATTTCTATTTTACTCATGTTTGTGAGCCATATCAAGCCTATGTTGATACTTAACAGTAGCATGTTGATCTTTATCAGTAACATAATGAGTCAGATCAACTCCATATTGAGCCATAACAACCTTACTATCATGAGTATTGTCCATCCTCCTTTCCTCATCAACCTTATTAAACTTTCCATCAGTATTATATGCCACCTCCCAACCCAATTCAACATTATTGGAAGCATATTCCTTCTTGTAATTAACTTTATCAAGACCACGATTCCCCTAGTCAATATAGTTACATTTCTACTCAGTCTATCTCAAGCTTCAATAAATCTCTTCTAGGGTATGAAAAGTATATGATAGAGGGTTTATAAACCCTATGTCATCAAACATGAAAATCAAGGTGATTTTTCAACCTAGTAGGTTTATGATAAAGGAAAAATTAATTATCTTATCCTATCCATCTGTGCCTACACCACTACGAACCTCTAATTTATCTTCTGATACAACTATTGGACCAATTTTTGGTTCTCAAGATTCTTTGAGATGCAATAATCTAGTTAAAATTTTTGTTAATACTAAAAATTTGAATATTATTAGTCTTTCCTCCTGCCCTCTCTTGTCTATCGACTCACCTAATAGTCAACATGCTACTTCTTTTTCTTAGGAGATAATTTAAAATTGGTCTCTACTCACTACATCAACATGGGGATTATATTCCATACATGCATCAAATTTTATAAGGTGAGGTTTTCCTTTAGTCCTCATGGTTTTATTCCTTATATGTTGTGGTTAAAAGCTACAGTTATGTGTCTTCCATTTCTTATTCTAAGCTCCAACTCCAAATCTTTCTTGTTGGGCGACATTTTAGTTTCATTTTCATAGAACATCTCAAAGGTAGATTTTTTATATAAGTCCATTCAAGGTATGGAGTTTAAAATTAGTTATAGGTTATTTTTTGGAAACTATGTCTGATCCTTAATCATTAATTTTGAACTTATCTAATGGGTTATTTTAACATCAGAGTATTTAGAAGAACTTACTTTCTCTTTGCTCAATCATGGTTTTTTTCAAGTTGAGTTTTGTTGTTCTGCTGATCAGGATTCTATGTGGATGTCAGGCCACTAGTTATTTAGAAAAATTTGGATTTTTCTCTATCATTACTCTTCCTTATTTGATCCTAAAAAGGAATTAATTTTTTTTCTCCCCTATGGATTAGACTATATAATATACTATCTATCTCAAGGAATGAGGAGCGTGTTAGAATGTTAGTTAACTAGGTGGGTGATTTTGTACTTGGATAGATGAAATATTTATGGGTAAAAGGTTTATGAGAGTTTATGCAATGGTGGATCTATCAAAGTCTCTTTGTCATTCAGTTGAGTTTTTTTTCCCTCATGGTTCATGGGTTTAAATTATCAACTTGTAAGGGTTTCCTTCTAATTTTTTTTGTTATAACCTTATTGGACATCATTTTTCTAGGTGCTCCTATAAGAATCTTCATTCAAGGTTGGTGTGGAGGATAAAATAAGGAGCTTAAAATCTTGACTTTCTCTAGTGAAACCATAGCATATTATATCATATTACTAGTTTGACTCCCCATTTATCTCATGGTGTTTCCATTTCAAAATGTTACCCTATGATAGTGGAGCCTAAGCCTATTTGAGATTTAAACCTTTCCCCTTTGTTGATGAACAAATATACTCAAACCCTTTCTTTAATTGTAAGGTTTAAAGCTCATATAGACTTACCAGTGAAAAATAAAGGTAGAATAATGGAGACAAAAATAATTAGATTAGATGTAGTGGAATTGGTAAAGGATGTCTCTCAATGGATAATGGAAGGTATTCTTTCCTACCAGGGAAGAAGAGTCTTGACCATTGGTTAACCCTCAACATCTTATATCTTTATTTAGTTTTCTGTACCTTAACACATTTGGATTCAATTGTGTTGTGCTAATATTCAATGTAGATCCTTCTCTTTGTTGATTTATTTTCCATTCCTCTAAGTGTTCTCTACTAGAAAATTTCTCAGTTTATTGATTGTTCATAGTTTTTGGCTATTGGTAATTAATTATTGGTCCTATTTGGTGGCTGAGTCCTTACTGCTTCTATTATTATTTTGGTATTTCATATCATTATAAATAGTTTAGGTGTTGGTTTGCATGTATTATTAGGTTCAGGGATCATGTAAAACCCCTATTCTTCACCCTTATCAAATAAAAATATTTATTGTATAATTTTTTAATCATTTAATTTTTCAAAATAACTTTCTTATATATATTTTAAGTTATCTATAATTTTAATTTTAATATTAAAGTTACACTTAGGTTTTTCACATAATCAACAATCAATTACATATATTTTAAGTTATCTATATTTTTTCTAAGATTGATAACTTTTTTATAAACAAAAATTCAAATGTCGAGTTAGTGTGGGCTCCTTCCACATATTCTTGATAGTGTACATTATCAACAATAATTATTGGGATAATGTAAATTTTTCATAATAAATATTATAGTATTAATGTATAATATGATTTATACAATTTATTTTATTTATATATTATTTTTACATAGAAACTATCAACCATAAAAACTTTTTCTAATGTAAATTATCTGCTAGTTATGAATAAGCAATATTATATATATTTTAAATTATTTAGGCTATATGGAATTATGGACTATCTAAAAATCATATTTCTTCATATTCATTATTTATAAGTAAATTTGATTAATCAAAAATAGTTTTTACAACTTTTTAAATATTAAAATTTTGTTTGAGTTGACTATATAAATTATTCAAAATGCAATTTTAAAACTTTAAATAATATAAATTATTCTTAATTAATTTTATTTTATTTTAATAATCAAAATCCATATTAGTTTTTATTTTAGTAGTGGAGATCATTCACAACTGAAATTTAAGTAATGCAATGCATTTTATATGGTATATATATTTTAAATTTTGTGAATAATACATATCAAATTTGTAATTTTTAGTAGTTTACACATTTTAAAATTAATGTTTAAAGCTTAGAAATGATTTGTTAAATTATAATTATCATTAATTATAGTGTATATTTGATGCGAGAGCCATAAATTTTTATCTAGGAAAATTATTAAACTATTAAAAAAAAAAACAAGATCCATGCCACCATAAGTAAATTTTGTTGGTTAACATATGTTTGAAACAATGTTTAGGTGGTAAAAGCTACTATATCAGGACCAGAAATTTAATTTTACTTTAATATTCAATATTTTTTAATTTTTAAATTTAGTATTATTTAATTTTAGCACATACTCGAGTTGAAAATCAACTTAAATAATTAATTATACATTTAATAAATAGGAGATAGTTAGTAGACTAATTTAAGTTTTAGCATCCATATAGTATTTTTAGTATTTTTTAATTGTAGATGATTTTATTAAGAAATTATCATATATTTATTTAGATAATAATAAGGAATTATAATGATTTTTTTTTTTATCTTTTGAAATTATTACTTTTTGAGATGTATTTGGGATTATAATGAATTAGTGTTACGTGGCAGTCCAAATCATCAAAAAATTATATATTTTATATTATGTTATAATACACAATCAAATTTTTATTGATGTAAAAATTTAAAAAAATTAGTTTGAATTTTAGAAATGATATGAAAATTTCGAATCATGAAACATTGTTAGTGTTTTGTAGAGTACCCCTAACTATATTTCAATTTTTTTTCAAAATATAATAAGAAAATGTGATTTTTTCACATTAATTTTTTATTTTAAAATAGATTTATAATAAGTTTAGGATTTAATTTTATGAAATTGTGGAATTTATACATTGTGTTTTATAACAACTATCCATTTAATGTTAATCATTTATATTTTTACACAAAAATAATATTTTGTTAACAAATTTTGAATAAATGAATGTATTTCAAGTACTAAATATCCATAATCTCAAAGTTAATAGTAATGGGGAATGTTGGAATGTATTTCAAGTACATTCCAAAGTTGTACAATTCTACTTCTTATTGGCCTATACAAGAATAATATAGGTTTCTAGAGGTCTTTAAACTCCTTTTGATGTCGATAAATCCTCGACACATCATTTCAATGTTGTGAACTTATAGACTATGAGTCAATATTTCTAAAAATATATTTATTGTCCACAATTATGGAACACCCATAAAAGTTATCTCATATTATAAAAATTTGGATTAAACCAGGTTGGTGGCATTAGAAGAATTATTTCTCATTAAATGTTTCACTGATTTGAGACACTCTGATGTACCCTATGACACCAACTTATTATTCATAGGGTGAACCCCATATCAACCTATACACTAAAATTATAATGTTGGTTCCATATCCTTATGCATTAGTTATCTTGACTGGATCACTTTAAGTTGGTGAAAATTAGAAAGTAAATATTTTATGCAATACATAATGTGGCCCATGCTTGTGCATCCCATATATCCTTAATACCTCTATTTAAAAAATATAGACTCTACTCCCATGCACTCTTCCACAACAATAAGAAGTATATAACACATGCTCTTACATTCTTGAATAACATGTGCACCACTAAGGTCATGTACATCACTTGTATAGCCACAACATCCTTACACACTTTTGAAACACATCAAGATTCATATAAAAAATCAAACATTATTTATACATGATCCAAAAATAACATGGACACTTTGTGAAACATTAGGCCATACTAGGTGACACATTTCAAGCTTGGACCATGTAAAAACATCAGCCACCATGTTAGCTAATGCATCAACATACTATGTACTTAGAAATATACATTTCACACCTAGATGAAGTACAACAATTTTTTGGGAAAAATAAAAACTATTCTTATAAGTATCTTCCTTTATAACTAGCATGTTGTAATGAGATATATTGTAAATCCCTAGATCAAAATAGTGACATAGTACTATTTTATAATCATATGCTTTTAATTATTTTCTGTTAAATCATGTAGAAATACTAGTAAAATTAATTAAAATTTAATAATTTAGGAATTAGAAAAATAGAATTGAAATAATTATTAAATTATTACACTGAGACATTTTATTTTAATTCCTATAGTAGATATAATAAAATGATTCATATCCAAATCTATGAAGATGTCGATTAGATTAGTAATTAAAATCAATGACATCAAAGAGTATAGTGATTAATATAACATAATATAATATATATTTTATATAAATGTAAAATAAATTACACACACGCGCACACACACACACACACACACACACACACACACACACACACACACACACACATGTGTGTGCACGCGCGTGCACACACACACATAGATTGTAGAACTTTAATATGATAAACATTCAAGAATGTAAAATTTGGAATCTATCTCTATCTAATTTTTATAAAAAAAGAATCTAAATATACTCCCACATTTTTTCTGATTGTAAATTTCAAAGCTATGATGGACTCAATAGTGAAGAAGAAAGGTATAATAATGGAGGTAAAAATACTTAGATTAGATGCAGTGGAACTAGTAAAGGATGTCTCTCAATGGACAATGAAAGGTATTCTATCTTGTTGGGGAAGAAGAATCTTGAACATTCATTAATCCTCAACATATTGTCTCTTTATTTGGTTGTTTACACCTTGACATATTTGGATTCAATGGTATTGTGATGAGCTTCATTGTATATCCTTCTATTTTATGGTTTATTTTATAGTCCTCTATGTGTTTTCTAGCGGAATATTAGCTAGTTTATTGATTGTTGATAGTTTTTGGATACTAGTAATTAATGATATCCTCTTTAGTGGCTACGACCTTGTTGCTTCTATTATTATTTTATTTTTTGAGATCATTATAAATAGGTTAGTTGTTTGTTTGCATGTCTTATTAGGTTGAGGGACCCTGTTAAACCCCTCTTATTTACCCTTATCAAATAAAAATATTTATAGTATATTTTTTTAATAATTTATTTTTTCAAAATAATTTTCTTGTACATATTTTAAGTTATCTATAATTATAATTTTAATCTTAAAGTTATTCATAGGTTTTTTTATTATCAATAATTGATTTAAGAAATAATGTCCTATTAAAAAATAAGAACTTGAGTGGATATTGGGAAATTAGTTTCTCATAATTAAATTTAAAGTAACTATAAATTTTCACATTTATTTTTTTAAGATTATTGGGCTAATGTAAGTTTTCCATTATAAATATTATAGTAGTAATGTGTAATATGATTTATACAATAAATAAATTTATTTATTTATTAATTTTTTATGGAAACTATCATCCACCAAAAAAAAATTAATGTAAATTGTATAGTGTTAGGAACAACCATTATTATAGATATTTGAATTATTTAGGCTATATGGACTTATGGACCATACCAAAATAATATTTTTTCATATCCACTATCTATAAGTAGACTTTATTACCTGAAAATAATCCTAACAATTTTTTAAATTATTAAAATTTTGTTTGAGTTGACTATATAGATTATTCATAATTTCAGAACTTAATAATATACATTATTTTTTTACTAATTTATATTTATCTTGTTAATTATTATCAATATTATTTTTTATTTTAGTAATATAGATTACTCACAAATAAATTTAAGTAGTGTAATGTGTTTTTTGTGTTGTATATATTTTACATTTTGTAGATTACATAAATTAAATTTTTTGTACTTTATATTTTTTTAAATTAATGTTTCAACCTTAATATTAGTTTGTTAAATTAAAATTATCATTAATTACAGTGTAGATTTTATGCAAGATCCATACGTTTTGATCAAGGAAAATGATTGAAATATTAAAATAAAATAAAAAATAAAAATAAAATAAAACTTAAGAATAAGATCCATGCCACCACCATAACTAGATTTAGCTGGTTAACATCTATTTTAAAAAAAAATTAGGTGTTAAAAGTTACCATCTAAGGACTTGAAATTTCATTTTAATTGAATATTTAATATTTTGTAATTTTTAAATTTAATATTATTGTATTTTAGAATGTATTTGAGTTGTAAATCAACTTAGATAATTACTTATACATTTAGGTAATAGGAGATAGATAGTAAACTAATTTAAGTTTTAGCATCTATTAAAAATAGTAAATTTAGTTAATTTTATGTACCTTTATCCTTTTAATATTTTTTTTAATTATAGATGATAATTCTATCTTTGAGATGTGATTTATTTATAGGTCATTATATATTGATTTAGTTAATAATAAGGAATTATAATTATTTTTTGAATCTTTTAAAATTATTAATTTTTTGAGATTCATTTAGATTATAATGAACTAATGTTAAGTGACACTCTGAATCATCCAAAATACATATATTTTATATTATATGGATAATACATAATAAAAATTTGATTGATATAAAAAATTTATACTTTTAGTCTGAACCTTAGAAATGGCATGAAAATTTGGAATGATGAAACATTGTTAGTGTTTTGTAGAGTACCCTTACTTATATTTCCAAAAGATTATTTTTTTTCAAAATATGGTGAGAAAATGTGATTTTTTCACAGTAAAATTATCTTAAAAATGGGTTTTTAATAAATATAAAATTTAATTTTATAAAATTATAAAATTCATACATTGTATTTTATAGAAGTTATCCATTTAGTGTTAATCATTCAAATTTTTATACATAAATAATATTTTCTTAACAAAACTTTCATTAAATGAGCCTACTTCTAGTATTAGTTATACATAAGCTCAAATCTCATAGTAATGGGGAGCATTGCTCTGTATGAGTTGATGATTGATTAATGTTTAGCCTTAAAAATCTACATAATTATCCTTCTTATCAACCTATATAAAAATAATGTAGGTTTCCAAAGGTCTCTAGAGTCTTTTTGAAACCGAGAAAACCTTGCCACATCATTTCAATGTTGTGAACTTATAGATTGTGAGTCAATATTTTTAAAAATATATTTATAATCCATAATTAGGTAACATCCATAAAATTTATCTCTTATTATATAAATTGGCTTCAAATAGGTTAGTGGCATTATAAAAATTATTTTTCATTCAATACTTCACTCATTTGAGACACCCCAATATACCATACGACACCAATTTATTATTAATAGGTTAAACCAAATATCAACCTATATACCATCATTATAATTTTGGTGTCATATCTTTATGAATTGTCTAGCTTGATTGGATCACTCTAAGTTGGTGCAATTTACAATGTAAATATTTTACGCAATACATAATGTATCCCATACTTGTGCATCATGTATAACCTTCATACCTCTATTTAAAACATAGAGACTCTACATCCATGAACTCTTCCACATCAATAAGAATTATACAACACATGTTATTACATTCTCGAATAACATATGCACTGCTATGGCCATGCACATCACTTGAGTATCCACTACATCATCCTTACACACTTCTGAAACACATCAAGATGCATATCACAAATAAAAAATTCATTATACATGATCCAATAGTAACATGGACACTTTGTGAAAAATTAAACCACACTATGTGACACATTTCAATCTTGGACCATGTTAAAATTTTTGGTGTATGATATTCATTATTCGATTTACTTATTAAATGGATAATCCCTACACATATAGCTTCAACTTACTTATGGTGAGATGGTGAGTTCCACCTATAGTTCAATTGAGTATCACTATTATTTTTATTATGAGTTTCATAGTGAGTTACACTCAATATAATTGTGAGCCTCCAATCTCCCATGATGGTGCAACTCTTCTTCTCCCTTGCTAAAAAAAAAAAAAAAAAAAAAAAAAAACCTAAAATTTTCCCTAATTTTTTAAAGAAAAACATAATATTTTTAATTATTTTAAAATAAGTAATTTTTTATTTCTCAAAATATTAAAAATTAAATCATTTTTTAATTTTATCTAAAATATATTTAATTTTTTAATTAAAACCTCTTCCAAGAGACTCTTTCAAAAAAGTACGCATAACGATGAGTGGGCTAGTGTTTTTTTTTACTTTAGTTGTTTTGTGGAGGTCCAGTGTTTTATTTTATTTATGTCTGGTTACAAAACACAAATTATGTTTAGAATCTCAATCATTTTAAAAATTTAAGTGCAATTTATTTAAATAGACCTTTAATGATGAAAAATGTATTTTACTATAACTTTTGATTGATAACTAAAAATTGAGTCACACCTTTTTCAAAAGTGCATATTTTTCCATCATCCTTCCAATGGTATACTTTATTTTGTAAAATTCACTAAATTTATAAAGTACCATATTTAGGGGGGTTATGAGACATACTACTTTCTATAGCATACTTCGTGCACTGATTGATCTAATCTATGTGGACTCATTTTTTTCCCAATGTAAAGTCCATCTCTAGTGCATGCACCATTTTTTCCCTTAATCTAGCATTTATTGCTCATCTGGATGCTTTTTTGGCTTTGTATGATGTCTTATTAATGAGCGTGCCTTAGGGGTTCATTATAGTTATTCACTTTTCTAGTGACTTCTCTTGATCATGTTTACGCCATTTGAGAGACTTTAAAAAAAGAAGGAAGGTTGATTCTACACCAGTAATCCATCTTGGGAAGGATAATTATGCTTCATGTTGTGCTTACATGGAACACTTCCTCATACACAAGAATCATATTACATTCCTATATGGAGATATTCCTACACCCATTTATCCTATTAGGTTTGATAAGTGGGCTCATAGTTGTGACAATATTTTATCCACCCTCTTACTACATGTTGCCATGGATCTTCATTTCCATATAGAATTAACAAAGTGTCCCTATACTATTTGGAGCATCCTATAGTCTTTTTTCAGATATTCTGCTATGACCTACATCGTACCTTCTCCTCTACTTCCTATTGTCTCTTTTGAAACTATTGTACCTCTCCTCATGCCTTTATTTCCTATGATGATACATCCATGGTGGATATTTTTATTCCTTATATCAAGCCCCCACTATAGGATGAGATTCTACTAGACCTTTATTATTTCATTATAGATTCTACATCTGTTCCTATGCATATTTTTACTCTTTCAGAGCCTTCATAGACTTGTATTTAAAAGGAATTTACTGATTTTAGTGAGATTATACACATTGAGATTATTAATGATTCACAATTCATGTGGATGTTGATCTTGTAGATCTGAGTGCTTCAATTTTAGATCAATCTTTAGTTTTGATGGTTGTTGACACTTACTCTCCTCTTCACATGGACACTCTTTCTGTGAATGCTCCATGTCTATCTTCTTCTCTAGATATTCTCTCCCATTTAATATATTATTTTTCATTACCATCTTCTAAAATTAGTCATGTGATATTTGATCAGACGTTGGCACATTCGAGTATTAGCACGGAGACATTTGATCTTTTTCCAGGCACTTAATTTGATCTGATCTCAAGTTGATCTTCCTTAAACAAGTCTCTAATGTGGATATACTCCCCTTGAATATGTTTGCACACTTAATTGGTCTACCCACTCTTCATTTCATAGTCAACTTATATCCCCTTAGTAGGCATTTCTCCAAAAGGAATAATTTCTCATTCCTTAGAAGATTGAGGCCAAGAAGAGTTTGTTCCATCCTTCAAGAGTTGATATGTTTCTCCCAAATAATTGATAAGATGATATCCCATCTTGATGACATAAAACATGTCATCGTAAAATGCATATGATTCTTTAAAGGAAAGATTTGATAGAATGTTTTTCATTTTCATACTTGTGTACCAATGTTGGATTCTCCATCATTACCCAGCTCATAGCCTCCTTGGAGAGGAGTGAAACCTGCTCCAATAAATTCAAACAAGTCATCCAAAGGATTATTAACAACTTGTCCTTATCCATTCATGATATCTTGTAAAGTGATGAAAGATTTTTTGATCATTTCTTACTCTTTGGAAAAGGAAAAACATCCTTCCTCATCAACCCAATCTAAAATCTCCACACAATAACCCACCACTTCTTCATCTTTGATCATATCATCTTCAAGTAATATTTCCTCTATCTTGGTCTCATGAGACTTTCCCAAAACATCCCCTTCTTGAGGAATGGCTTGAAAGAGTTATCCTTACTTGATAACACATTCCACATTAGATATGAAGGCAAACACTTGTGACTTGTCTGTTTGTTCACCAAGGGGAGTCCCTATGGTGATCTCCTCCTCATAATTGCTCATGAGGTCTTATTTATCAGCCATAAAATTAGCATGTTCCTCCTCATTTGCCTCTCTCAAGAAAGGTTCTTCAACATAAATAAAAAATTATTCATCATCAACCAAGCAAAGAGATTCAACACAAGGACTCACCTCTTCTCCAACACTTATGACATCTTGAGGGCTCTCGAGTTGTGTCTTAGCTGCTACAGTGTAATTTTTGTTTTCCATATCTTAAAGATATTTAACCTCTTTCATGGTGATGTCAAGACTAGGTATCTTGAAATCATGTGATATAGCCCAATCAGGCAATCAAAGAGGTAGGTTTTCTTCAGGAAAGAGTTATCTTTGTTTATCAACCAACTAATCCTCATTTGGTTCCCACATCTTAGGTCCATCAAGGCAAAGGGTGATGGGGTAAGGACAAGATGAAATATGATGCTCTCCACTTCACTCTCTTGGACAATGCTTATATATTCTTTCTTACCCCATGACTCTACTATCTTTCTCTAAGTTAGGATGTTAGAATTATTGTCTTCTTGATTTCACACTCTTGGTCAAGACTTTTCTCCTCATTTTCACAAAATTTCACTATTTTTTTCCAATTTAGGACATTGGTATTATGAGTCTATTTTTTAGGTGGTGGGGATGCAATGTGAAAGGGAAATAAAGGCTTGAAATATATTTTTTTTTGCCAACATGGATTGTTGTAAATGCATATTAGATAACTCAATTTTCCTATCAATATTATATTTAAACACAAGGTTTCTTCTTTCAACTCTCTCCTCAAACTGATTTGGGAAAAGATGAATTTAATGGGCTTGATTTGGATCATGATTAGGGGTCATGTATGGCTGGTATTGAACTTTGGAAAATGGATATCAAGAGTAATAGGTATGGTGAGGTTTCCTTTCATGAACTTCTAGCCTATCCTCTAAGGAAGATATTAAACCACTCACATCAAGCATCTCACTTGTGAGCCTTTGCCAATTTGCCCTCTCAATAGGTACCCATTCTCTCTTGACCAACTACAATGCATCTCTTACCTTTTGAATGAAATGATTTGGAACTATTATACCACATCCTCTTTGAGTGTCAAGCTCCAACATATATCTATCATTGCCTAAAAGTGCTTGCTTGAAGGTGGAAATGGGCTGATTAGAGAAAGGACTACATTGACTAGGAGGGGTTAAACATTGAGAAGGCTGGTTATAATACTTGTATAACTCATGATATGGATGAATATGGTCATATTGGGATTGATAATGATCATAACAATATTGACAAAGATTTTTTTCATATTGATATGCAATAGGACAACATGGATATGTCTCACCAACTTGTAGAGAACAAAACTCAAATTCAAGGTTAGCCATGAATCTTAATTGAAATCAAGGACTTGAAGAAATATGTTACCATAAATATTCAAAGGACAACATGGGATGCTTGACCAACTGATATGTCTTCAGAGTCACCATTGATGTTTGAAAAGATGCCTTTAAATGATAATGTGTTGAAGAATAATAATAAAAATCCTCTAACTCTTGGAACAAGAGTCCCATCATGTGTGTCAAAAACTATTGTCACTTGTATTTTTAGCCTTTGAGGAGATTACATGGCTCTCCTCATCCAAGTGGCACAATGGATTCACCTCGTTCCTTAGGCTTCCCTCAAAGGGTGCAAATCCATGTGACAATATGTATCTTCTCTTTAAATTATAGTGTATGTTGGGTACAATATGGTAATCAATTTGATGCAATATATAACTAAAAATATACCTGGATGTAATTGGATTTTAGGATATAAAATGGTACATTCTTTATCTGTATGAGACAAAGCACACCCATAGACTTGAGATAAATGAAAATTTAGAGAATTTATTATTCAAAATGAAGACAACAAGATGTTTTATAGATTCAAGGCATGCACTAAATAATGTGGAGGAACAAAAAAAATTTCATCCCATCATATTTATCTTTCCCAAACAAGGTTTCCTTCCCATAACAGTTTTGGACCACGGATTCTAATTCTATGATCTAATCTTGAAATTATACTTCATAATTGATAAACCTTCTAATTTTATCATCATCATAAAAAACTTGCCAATGTTGAATGTTGTCTAGGATTATAGGTCTAACAAGAACCTTCACTTGATACTAATAGTGAGGTTTCATATTTTCAATTTCAAACTGAGCACCCAACAATGCAAGTCTATTAGCTTTCTCATTGAAACTTTTATAGTGGTAACAAATATTAAAAGTGTCAAAAAATTCTATAAAATACCATATAATAGTTCTATATTATTTCAAATTTTGTTTTGGTGGCATAAGCATTTCAGACCTGCTTGACCACTAAGTCAGAATCACCTTTTATAATCAGATTTGTAATTCCATGTTCTTGAGAAATTATCAAACCATGTAAGAGTGCCTCATATTTTTCAATGTTGTTAGTGCACTCGAAGGACAACTTGAAAGAAAACTTAAAATATTTCTTATTAGGGGCATAAAAGACAACACCAGTTTCATCTCTAAGATTAGAACAAGCCCTACCAAAAGACATTCTCCAAACATGATCACTTCCATTGTTAGGTTCATCATCAAGATCACTAGATTGTCCAACATAATCGATGTTTCTAAAAAAGTTATCAACCTATACATTAGTGTAAAATACCTCATTTAGATCATGTTCTCGATATTCAAGTACATGTAACATCTTAGGCTCTATATGAATTTTTACCATCTTACCTTCCATAAGAATGGTGGTATAATAAATATCCATCTAAACACTACCAACCATGATGAAAACCCCTTTGCATCCCCCACTTGGTAGGATAATACAAAATTACTACATTCATATTCATAAATTTACCTAGATGAACTACTAATTGCACTACCAATCCTTTAACTTGTCTAACAACTGGTACGTCTTTTGAATCCATGGCATAACACTTACCAAAGGTAGATGTTATTTTTAATCCAAGATCATTAAGTACACCAAGGGGATTCACATTGATAGAGGATTTAGAATCAAACATACAAATATGAATAATTAAACCATTAATCAATAGGGTAGTATAAAAAGGGTCAACATACAATTGACTCTCTATTAATGTAGTCACTAAATAAACCTTCATGGATGCTTCAATAACCTTGTGTGGCTCTTCATCATCATCTATGAGTATTTGGGGTGAAGTCATCTCATTGGTAGTTGTATTATCATTAAACTCCAAATACTTTAATGCCCTCCTTCTATGTTCTAGTATTCGTAACAACTCAATAAGTGGGACATTGATTTTTAATTGAATCAATACTTGGGCCATATCACACACACACACACTATACTGAGGAAGGAGATTATTTGGAAGAAAGGTGAAAACATGCTCAGTAGAAATAAAATCATTTAAAGTCAGAGGTGGAATACAATGGGATAAACTAGAATTACCAACAATAATTTTCAAGGGTGGATTTCATCCTACATCACTTTTACCCTTAGGAATACTAGACAATAAAGGTTATCTATTCTTGGAAGGAGAACCTTTATGTTTGATAGTTTGGGAAGAAGGTGCTAGTTTAAAAAAACTAGGGACCTCTTTCATTTTCTTATCTTCCTTATATCTATCCCCTACCCTTAGATTAGCAGGGGTAGTCTCTTGAGGAGAATCACCTTGTTGCTTGCTTCTCAACTATACTCTTTCTCTTGGGAAATTGCATAATTAATTAATAACTTCCTATCCTCAACTAAAGTAATTCACCCATCATAATTTTTAATCATCATAGATCTTAAAAATTAAAAATTATGATTGGGTAACTCATATGCTTGTGTTTTTTTACATCACAAATAAATTTAAGAGCTGGGAGACATGCCTCTTTCACTACACTTAAAATTTGATTAACGATAGTATCACTCAATAATTATGTGGAGGTACATATTTTACATTGATAGATTTGAGAATTAAATATCATAATCTCATCATTATTAGATGAAGACTCAAGTTCTTATGATTCTTCATCAGTTATTTTAGTAGTACCACAAGTAGGATGGGGGAGGAAGAATTTATCACATCAACCATTGTCAAGATCACATTCTACAACATTAACCTTGGCATTCAATAGATCAGGAACCTCCATCCCAACTCCTCTATTTTTATTTCTATCAATTTGGGTAGGTATGTTCCCTTTATCATTATCTTAGTTGTGGAAAGAGGATCTCTCTTGTGCTTAACTATGGTTTTGATTTCTCTCCTAACTATAAGATCCATGATGTATCCCCTTCTCAGCACTATCCAACTTGTATGACATATCCTTGGTAGTAGTTTCCATGGTTTTCAATGTCTCCTCGAGGTTGGCAATATTATTGGATTGATATTTTTTGGGATTGATCAACTTTACATTAGTCCTTTTATTCATAGGTTTACTCAAAATCTTTATATTATTTTCAATTTGGATAGCCATGTTGAATGTCAACATCATATTTATGGGAGCCTTATCTCTCAAGTAACATGCAACCATTTTACCAATTGCATCATAGTATTTGTTCAAGAAAGTAATATCGCTTGGCCTAATATTATCAAGCAACACCATCATTGTCTATTTAATCCTTGTATTGAAATATTACACACACTCATTTGGATTATTCTTTATGATTTAAAATTTTGCAAGAAGGAACCTAGGATCAACTCTATCACCCTATTATATTTTTAAAACATTCTTCATTTCTTTCCATAAATATATGCATCCATAGGGAATATAACTGAGCCACTCACATGCATCTTCTTCAAATGTGTGCACACATATTTTAATACAAACATTCTCATACTCAACCTCATAATATTCAATTATAATATGAAAATCCATTAAATGCTACTCTCCAATCACTACATTATTCCCCTAAAACTTAGGGAGTCAATCGCATACCTCATTTAGAACTTCATTGGGATAATCTTCCATTTTGTCAAAGTTAATAGGTCTGAATCTATGAATCTTTAATACCAGACATTCATTATCTTTCTAAACTCTATACATGATGACTACTTCTATGGTGGGATCAAGATTACATGGTAAAATGTTGTGAAGATTTGAGTGAGGTGGGTTTGGGGGATCAAACCTAAGAGGAGATTTGGCTCATTGAGAAGGTGTTGGGTGGTAAATAGGACTATAGGGCTCTGAGTTATCAGGAGAACTATGATAATCTTAATTTAAGAAAATTTTAACAAAAATGAGTTCAAGTGTACTAGAATTGGGATGGTCCAAACACTCCTTTACTAAAGAACATTATCCTTTAATTAGCCTCCAAATTTGTCTCCTTTTATGATGAACACTTAACTCAAAGACAAGTTGCTTTATGAGTCACTTTGAGGGAGGATCTCAGTCTTTCTAGGTTTGCAAACAAGAGAAAAATCAAAACTTAATTAATTAAAATGGGAATTGATCTTTCAAAAACAAGATAAAATGTTGGAGTTGTAACTATAAGAAAACATCCAGACTAGAAAAGATCACAAAAAGATAGTGATACATTTTGAAATCATACTTTTTTATAATCAATGATGAGATAGAGAGATAGAGACATTGAAAAATTCAAATTCATTTTCAAAAGATCAAGTCACTTTAAAAAATGAAAAAGTAACATCTCCTTGTAATATTTTCTTGCAACTCAAATGCCAAGGATCTTATCGTCGACAACGGTGCCAATAGTGTCACATAGTTCACAGCCTAAAGTAGAAAATAAGATTCAAACAACCTCATATTTGAAACACATGAGATAATATGATTAAACATTGCCTAAAACTACTCATCATAATTTAATTGATAAAATATTTCAATCTTACAAAATGGTGCCAATCAAGTGTTGGTTCTGAATTGTACACATTTAGGATTTAGCCTTACACACTTGAGAAGATGGAAAACATAGATGATAAACCTATGTTATGTTATTATATCTAGGGAAGGGTTTCACATATACATGATATTAATCCAAACAATGACTGAAAAACATTGATAAAGAGGGCATGGTCAGTTGCTTGCTACTTCTAGATTTGCATGAACCAAGGTGAGAGGACCTATGGGGTAACTTGGTCACAAGTTGTGATATTATAGTTCAATCTCTATTGGATTTTTAACACACATACAAATTTGACCAAATCATAACCAAACATTCACAATAAACTTGGAAAGAGTTATCACATAGACTAGCCAAATGTTTTTTGGAATAAGATACAAGTTACTAATGAAATATAGGAGGGTGATTGTAAACTTTATTTATACAAAAATTATTGATGACTAAGATCCAAATGTGATATTACAATGTTATTCTTTGAGGTTCAAACATAGATACATTTTATATTTGCAACATTTATACATTTTTGGGCAAATAACACTTAATATATTCAACAACATTTATTAATTTTAGGGGTAGGATGGGTAGGCTGAGTTAAGTACTTTTAAGAGAGTTGTGGAGCCTTTCAACATAACGAACTCCTTCAAATACCATGTTATCATTCATTATATGATATAACATACTAAGAAACAATATTAAGGAAAATATCAAGAATGGTTTGCATGTGTTAATGCTAATCCAATGCAAAAATTCAAATGATCCCTAAAATATCTAAAGCATACATTGCAAGTAAAGACTCAAGTACTTTCTCCTGTGAACTCCATAAATCTACTGTGTCCTTAAAATATTATCAATAAAACATTTCCAAATCCCAATGCAGAAAAGAGTTTATAACCTAAGTCTCATGCCCAGAATGACTACAATTAATAGACATAAAACTAGATACCCAAGAAAGAATGCATGAAGATTGTGCCATTGCATTTCATTATTAAGAAAGAGCAAAAATCATTGATGTTTTTAATTCAAATTTAATGTAAATATACATACGTAAATGTTCAAAATATTAACATGGTTAAATGCCTAGTGGATTTGCTCTGAAATAGGGGAGACATATGCAAAACACTCTCAGAGTTTACTAATGACTATACAATTGAAATCGCCTTAGCTAAAAAGACAAAAAACACAAGAAATTTATGAAAGTTGAAGAGCCTAAACCAAAAAAATTCAACCTAACAATAATATCTATAAAGAGGACAAGCCCTCTTTACTTATACAAATCTCACCCAAAATATTCCTAGAAGATGCCTTTGAACGTGCTTAGAGACTCTCATGATTTACAAGGTGATCATTCTGGTATCTAGTTGTCCATGTAATGATAAGATTTAAAACAAAATTTGATATACTAGGCTAAAAGCTTGATGCAATTGAGCTTGAGGAAGAATATTCTCTTCGGTGCAAAACAAACTTTATCTTCTTGTGAATATATTTTGCCCTATTGTCCAAACTAATCATTTGCCCAACTGAAAGTTTGTGGATGGTTTCCATTCTCCTTGCACAAGCCAAAGAATGTTTTTAATTTTATCATGATAACATTAGACTAATCCAGTTGTAGTGGAGGTGGTGTAGGATACATGGTCGTTTGAATCCAAATATGCTTCCAATGGCCCATTTTGGCTTCAAAACCCTTGCAAAAATTATCTTCTTCGCTGAAACGTTTTAGACATTAGCCAAATATTGGTATATAATACTTAGTTTTATCTTTATCCTTTTTCCTTATAACATTCCCATTCACTTTCTTTTTCCCTTTTTGCTACCAAACATAATAATGCTATGTGGAATATTTGACCTTATGCTAGATTTTAGGATTGAGTTGCACATTTCTAATTTTTTCCTTTGTGGAACTTACGTGCACATTTGCACTTTTTTGTCTTCTATAGGTTTTCAAAACCCAGATACAATTTTACACTTTTGTGTCCTTTTTGGGATTTTGGACGTTGGCTGTAACTTTGCATCTAGTAGGATTTTGAAACTTAGATGCACATTTGCAAGTTGGTGGGATTGTGAAAGTCTGTTGCATATTTTCAAGTTGGCAAGATTGCAGAAGTGTGTTGCATATCTGTAAATTACAAATTTAAAAATGCATTTTTAGGTTTCATTTCCCACTGGGATCTCTATTATGGACATGAATCTTTGACCTTGTGTTTGACATAAGACCTTTTGAATTAGATTTGTCCTTAAAACTTTGGCATGGGCCTTTAAAACATTGTTGACACGTTTTAGCGGGTGGAAGACATTGGAGTGCAGTTTGAAAAATGTACATTTGAATATCAAAGTTATTTTTCCCCAAAACTTTCTGCGTTGGTGATTCCTCTTGCATCTTTACAATCTCTCTATCTTTTTGTCTTTGGGCTTCATGTTATGGTTCCATTCACTTTATTGTTGTTAGCATAAACCGATATAGTGTGCAATTTGTTTTACATTATTTTCTAGAATGTTTGGTGTAATTGTTTTAGTTGTGCCAGTATCAAAGTATTAAAATGTTTTTACCATTATTCCCGTAGGTTGTTACCATATTTTGGTAAATGGCTTTGTATATAATTCCATTGATAATGAATATTAAACCATTGCATTCTCATTTCCTGCAATTATATGGTAACAAAACATGGGAATTATATCTAATGAGATTTAATTATATCTTGTGTTGTATATCTTAGTTATTTCACAAAGCTCCCACCTACATCAAGTTAGAATTCCTGCATTCTGAAGGCTCCCCGCAGTTGGACAGTGACATCTGTTATCTTCAAATTTAGGTGGATCTAGCTTAAACATCTCCAACATATATCCTACATATTCCTTCATGCTTGGCAAATATATTTTTTCCTACATGTTAATTTGCATTGATTTACACACCATCACCACCAGTGAACTCATCATTCTCCATGTGGATTTAACTTTTGATTCTCAGCCTATTGGCTAAATCAACATGGAATTCATTTGAAAATAGCTATGTCACTTCAAATTTTACATTGGATATGTGTTGGATATTAGCATAAAAGCTATTGGTATCTTCAACCTGCTCAATGACAACATCTTCTATTTTGCCTGCATCATCATGTGCGTGTCTAGTCAATTCCGCACCTTGTCATTTTCTCTTCAACTCAGGATCCAAAACACAGATCCTCGGCACTAGATCCTATCAGTCATCATCAATCACATTTTGAGAGATTAAGTTTTCTATAGGCTTGAACAGATATGACTTGAGCCTACATGTTCAATAATCTTAGGCATGCATTTCACATCTGGTTTCATACATGCTCCAGCTACCCGCTCTGCAGGACCGACATCTCAAGACTGAATTATATTTTTTCTCAGCATGCGTATGCTCTAATCTCTTCGTGTCTTTTATACATCTACAAAGTCGACGTATTTAGGTAGTTATTTTAGTTTTTTAGTGTAGATTTTTTTTTAATGTATGTTTAAAGTCGATAGTTCAGATTTTTGTCAATAGGCTATATTATCTATAGTTTATAGGTTAATGCTATTTTTAGAGTCAGTTAGTCAAGTTATTTTTTTTTTTTTTTAGGTAGTTTGGATCTATTTAATAGATCATTCAAGTGTCTTTTATTATAAAATTTAATAGTCATAAAAGTGTTAAAATCACGAGTTTTACTTTTATGTTATAAGTCTAATGATATATTGTCCAAAATCCAGTGTGTTAACATTATTTATATTGGTCAAGTAATTTTGGTTATTAGTTGTTTAGTCATGAAAATAATAATAAGTCGAGAGTCAATTATATGATGTGTCGTTGTCTCAAAAAGTCAAATGTAAAAAATCAAAACTGTACATGGATGTATTGTTGGGGTAGCCAACGCCCATTTTATAAAATATATGTCAAGAGTTTGTTGGGAGGAGGAATTTTCTTAACTAATTTAGCTATTTGAGGTACTAACTAGAGGCTAGAAGATATAAATAAGTTGGAGGACAATTTTCATACTCTCATGAGTCACTTACGATGGGGTTACATCATTGCTATGATGACAATTCTTCTTTTTCAAGTCGCCACTGCACCCATTGATGACGCATGTACACCTTTTCTTTATCTCTAGCAGGATTTGTAAATCTCTATGTCTGTATTTGCATTCTGTAGATTTGGGAAATCTAATAGTAGTTTGCAAATTACAATATAAAACTTTGTATTATAACATTGTTTTCCCATTTAGAAATCCCGCATACTTCAAAACTTTACTTGCACATTACAATTTTTACGTGTAAAGTTGCGTTTTGGCTTTGTATATTTGGCGAGAATATATGTGCCTTTTGTTTTAAACTTTCTCCCTCATTTGACTTTCTCTGGTAATTGAAACCTTCCACACGGGAATATGAAATATTAGCATTTGATAACACCTATGTTTGCGGGTTTGGGAAACTCACTCTCAATTTACAAGTTAAATATGTTGCAACGTGACATTGCATCTCCGTCATGGATCTCTGCTCTTGCCTTTTCCTTCACAGCTTTTCACTTACCTTTTGATAGCATTTTCCACGGACCTCCACATGGCAAGCACGTCAACCTAAAATACTAAGATGTGCTTTTAAGACATTTTCGTGGGTTTTCATAATCAACATGCACAGCAAGTTTCGAACATTTGCATGCATATTACAATTTGCAATTTTTAAAGTTGCAAATGCATGTTGCATTCCCGTTGGAAATATCCGCGGACCTCAATGTTGACGCCTCTTTTGAACTTGACTGTGAGTTGACCACGGGTTTGGGCTTTTAAATCACAATTTGCAAGTTGCAAATTTGCATTTTGACATTGTAATGCCCGCTAGAACTTCCACGTGGGCTTTGTGTTGGACTTTCTGCTGCTCCCTTTGTCCGCGTGAATGTTGAAATTAAAATCATGGATGGGATTTGAATCAATTACGTTGCCCTTTTTAACTTTCCATGTGAACATTAAAACCCCCACATGGACTTCTATTTGCATAACATAATTTGCATGGACGTGTCGCATTGGAGTCTTGCAATTCCGGCTAGAACTTCTACTGACTTGACATTTAGCGTACAAGCTACGAGCTTCGGTATTTCACTAACATTTTGTAATTTGTAAATAAAAATAGCAATGTGATGGCATGTTCCTCCTCGTCCCTCCCCCGAATCTCTGAGACCTTGTCTTCTGTAACGTAAAGTTTAGATTTTGAATTCTTTAATATTTAATCATTTTTTTTTTCCCCGACTCAATTCCATCATAAACTCTGTTAATGTCACATTAAACATAAACATGAAAATGTTAATTATAAGTGCAAGCAGATTTACGAGGTCTCCATAACATAGTTGCGAAAGCATAATTTTATGATTTGGATGAACACTCGCGGAGTTCCTTCAGAGAGTAACGGTTTAAAACTTCAGACACATTTCTCTGAAAGGGCACAAACTGCTTAGTTTAGATTTGGGCACTAACAACCTGTATAAAGAATGAGTCTGTACTCTCAAAGTCTTTCATTTGAATTTGTAATTTTGCAGTTTTAACTTTACTTATACCTTGGTATGTTGTTTGCAGGGTCTCTCATGCTTGCTTTGACCTTATGACAGGTACAACTCTTAGAAAAATTAAGTCCTCCATTGCTTGGTGAATGAAGAACAGTGCCTTTGCATTCTTAATTTTGTTTTCTTTCAATAAATCTTTCTTTGCTTGTGAAATGGCTTGAAATGCTTGTTAATTTGTTAGTTAAGGAATCCCATATTTTACTAAATCCCAAACATCTTGTGAACAAAATAGAGTTTTCATTTTTATACTCCAATAGTCATAACTTTTACCATTGAACATTAGTATTTGAAGTTGAAAAATGCTTCTGCTTATTCCTGCCATGGCTTCTCAGAAAAACTCCTTCCTTTCTCTCTTTATTTTATTTAAAAAGAAAAAAACCATATATAGTCGGTTACTCTGTTTCAGCTCTGTTTTAAGCTCTGTTTTTGGTAAAAATGGACTGCACTTGGTTAAGACCGACTTACTTGGCTGAATCGCTCCTCCTTTCGACTTGGTATCTTCACTTGGTTTGATAAATGACAGGCGCTCCCTTAATTTATGCACCTATGCCCACGAGACTTAACCACGGCTCCCTCTTTGTATTCACTAATTGTTGGCACTTATGTGTTGAAGGCAAAACCTTTTAAAACTTATTCGATCTCCTATCTGTCTTTATGTGAATGGCAACGGCCTCGACTAGCGTAATGCTCTTTTCTCGCGTTACTTTGCTTTTCAAAGAAAAAGAACATCGGGTTGGTCACAAATTAGATGAGGAAGCTTCAGGGCTCAACTACAAAATACCAAAATCGAACTACCCTGCTCAACTTTCAATGCTCTAAAAACCAGATATTTGGATTTGAGTGTTGATGTTTAACCTATAAGCAACAACAAACAAGAAAAAAATAACAAAAAAATAGATACCAAGAACAATTAAAAATTAAAAAAAAGGAAATGGATTTAGTATTATCAATTATGTAGAGTTTGCGCTCTCAGCGACAACAAACAGCACTGCAGGATGCAGAAATGAATTTGATAGAGCTTTGCTGCACACTATGTACATCAAAATCTAAAAACAGAATATATCTATATATAACACTTCTACAAAATAAAGCATTTCGAAAAACATAACCCCAAGGACTCTCGAACCATGTAGAGAGAGAATTCATTAATTGCAAACCCTATATGCAGCTTCAAGCTAGTTAAAAATAATAATTATAAAAACGTAGTGGACAGCTGTGTATAGAAATATATGGGAGGGAAGATTAGTTTTTGCTGAGGTGTAAGTCCACAACCGCCATCAATAAATGTACATTTGGATTTATTGTCCACTCAACATTCTATAAACTCTCCCCGCTTATTTATAAGCTAACACATCTCAGCTGTTAAACTTTTGATTTTATGGTATGGGCCAATAAACATATGCCGTGCATCAGTAGCAACACATGATCTTATTCTTTTTCAAACATGAAATAACATTCATTTCAACACGTGAATGCCTATCGATATCAAAATAAAAATTAATATTATAAATTTACATTAAAAAAACATGGGTACCACTAGGATGCGAAGGCATTAATAGCCATTTGGTGGGAAAAAAAAAAAAAAAACTCTGTAAAGTCAGTGATTTCCTTGTCCGACTGCGCAGAATTAGAAGCAATAACACTAAACAAATGCTAGCTAGGTTCCACATGGTGTTAGACTCCTACGTCTTAGTATGACCATTGGTCTACAAATATATCTTCCTCTTTTTTATATGGAGGAAAACAACTAAAAATTTGTATTGAAGCAGATAATTAAAATTTTAAATATTATAAACTTGAAGAATACAATTCAAGAAAGATCATTAAAAAAAGATTGTATTAGATAAATATCAAAATTAAATGTTTATATATATATATATAAATAAATAAATAATAATGTAAAATTAGAGATCTCAAATTCTCTAACTACCTTAATCATTTATTAATTTTTATATTTGTTTGAATTTTAAATCTTAATTTCCATTAAATCAAATATTTACAAATTAGGTAGAGGTTTACAAATTTTATGAAGTTTTTGTAATTCATTATTTTTATGATTTTTTTTAATTTATATATAATTTTATATTTTTAACCTATTAAGAATATTTTATAATATTATTAGAAAAGAAATTCAGATCTACACATATTAATATTAATAATATATTACACTTTGGATATATTCAAACTATATAAAGGGCTATTAATTATCCAAATTCAATTATTATTGTTGACAGGAAGCATGGTTCCGAAATGATCCCAGAAGTTTGTGTCAAAATTATACAATAATGTTTCTCTTAATATTGCTTAGTCTACTTGTATGCTTTTATAGTTTGATCTTGTTAAAACAAAATTAAATGGTATGAAACAGATAACCTTAATACTTATTATGCAAATCATATCGAGTCTAAGGACTCTCCAAACTTGACTCAAGCAATATTGAAATTATAGTGGGGTCAAAATGAGAAGGATTTGAACCTTTGTAGTTTTTAATTTTTTCCTTTAAGGATTCATTGTATGTCTAGGCTTTACTTGTCAATCCTAAGTAATAGTTCATGTAGAATATCTTCAATTTTTTTTCACAATAGAATTAGATTTTCAAAGCCTTTAAGTAGGCATCACTCAAAATCCCTAATCAGGGTAATTGCATTGGGCTTCACTTATGTTTGTATATCTTTATTGAGAAAATAGTTCAACCCATTAAATGTGAGATATGTCATTAGATTAAATAATTATAATCAACTCAACCCAAAAAATTATATATGACCATATTTAGGAAAAAACTATTAATACTTTATAATATTTTTGTATTTTTTCCAACTATGAATACCAATTTGCTAGACTTTTATCATAAGCATTCATACAATTTAACTTAATTTATTTTTTAATTGATATATAAATAAGTTATAATAAAATAATTATATAATGAAACTTAAGTTCATATACATTTCATTTTAACATATTAAAATTGAATTAAATTAAATAACTCACAAATCCTTGATTTAAATTATAAGATATTAGCATTATTTAATTTAATTTAGATTGTGTTAATATAATAAATTTTATATTAATTTATAAAAATATATCCTACACATTATTAAAAAATGTGGAGGCACAACTTCGAGTTTCCAAGTCTATCAATCTAGGGAAGAATGCTAAGAAAATTATGTAAATAACTAAGCTAGAGTAGTCATTATGACCAATTATACATTAGCAAAATATTTTTAAAAATGCCCATGGGGTCTTGGATAATTGGTAAAGATTGGACATTTACCAGGATGGGGTCCAAGGTTCAAACCCCATGGGAATGTTCGAAAATGGGGATTAATATGGCCGGAGTATCTTTGTGATACCAATGTAGTCTGACTAATGCCCTTAAGCGTTCATCAATTTTACTAAGGTAGTATGAAACCTAGGCATGAGATAAATAATGGAAGTATGAAACATGATCACCTAATTATCCTCCTCACACTAGTCCTTGGTTTAATGAGTCAAAGGGAGATTGTTCTATGAAATATAAAATGTAATGATTCCCCATATATATATATATAAATAAAAAATTAATAATAAATTAGGTTGTTAAAGAAAGGTGTTCAATATTACATTACATTAATCAATCATCTAATTTATTCCAAGCATCATTTACCAGATCATGAATCATATATGGACTCCAATTAGAATTTTATTTTTTTATTTATACAATACCTATGAATTACCTCTTTTACCTTGGTGCCATTTGAGAAGTAGTACAAGGACATACATAATGGATACCCCTTAGTCCTTGGCACTAAGCTAAAGAAGCATTCTATATACCTAATCCATGTAAATGCAGGGTTTCAATAAAAAAAAACATTAATAATTTTTTTTTATCACCACTATATCATCTATTACACATAAAAAAATTATTTTGATCTTGCATATTAATTTTTTTGGTGCAATTTTTTGTGCTTCATATTCAAATAAATAAGGGCACATAATGCCAAGTCCATATGGGAAGCAAAAGTTAACTGATGAAGACAACATTTATTTTACATTTTAATCCATATGGTTCCATCCTTTGGTCATTATTATTATTTAGATAATATAATTTAAATTATTTCTTTGTAGATTCAATGAAGAATACTTGATTCTATGTGTAAACACCAGTGACCATGCCTATACCAGATGATGCAATGTTTTAAAGATGAGTTTTAAATATTTGATTTAATTCCATATGCTACTTAGCAAATGACATAAATATAATTGATGGTGAATACATTGTTCATCTTAAACGATCCTCTTTTAGCACTGTAATGAATATTTAATATTATAAATTATGGAATTTTAGACAACGAATACAAATAATAATGTAAAGCCTTTTCGGAGTTAGTCATGAAATATGAGTTTATTAAATGTTGTATAATTTCTCTATAACTTATTTCTAAGAATACTCTATGTAATAGATCAACATCATATGCTTATGAAGAAGTTAACTAATCAAGACATTAAAATTTATGGTTCATTCCTAAGAAGAAGTTAAAAAATGGAAGTTAATTTTATTAGCTTTTGGAAAGTATCATTAGAAGGAAAGATTTGAAATTTAAAATGATCTCTTTATAGCCTTACATGATAATCCATATGGTTCCTTGCTTTGCTCATCATTTTTGTTTATATAAAATACTTTATATTTTTTCTTTCTAGCTTCAATGTAAAAGATTTGATCATATGTCCAAAAACTAGTGGCTATACCTATAGAAAATGCTGCTTTGATCTAAATATGACTATCAAATAATTAATTAATTTAAATAGGCTACTAAGAAAATGGTATGAATAAAATTTATGATGAATACATTTTTCAGTTCAAAATATCATGCTTTATGCTTATGATGATTCTTCAATATTATATTTTTTTTTACATTTAAATAGAATCAATAATGTCAATGATTTTTTTAGTTACTATAACTTGGTTATTAAAAATAAAATTTCAACAATAAAAAACATATAGTTAAGACCAAGTTAACTAATTAAGACATTACCATTTATTTCACACTTCTAAAAGGAAGTTTAATAATGCAAGTTAATTTTATTAGCTTTTGAAATGTAACATTAGAAAGAGACATTTACAATGTAAAATGGTATTTCTATAGCCTTCCATCATGATCTATATGGTTTCTAATGTTTTTCATAATTATTAATTGTCTAACATATTGTAGATTGCTAATTTCTAGTTTTAGTTAAAAAGACATGATTATGTGTCAAAACAACAGTGGCTACTACTATAACAGATGTTGTATAGTTATTAAGATCCATTTGAAATAATTATTTGGATTTCATAAATTATTATGTAAATGGAAGGAAGAAAATTGATGATAAATACATTATACAATTGAAAATATCCTCATTTATACCTGCAATGAAAATGTCAAAAATGTAAATATTCAATGAAAAATGTAATTTTAAAAAAAGTTAATTTTTTTTTTGAAAATCAACATATGGATGACCTTAAGTCTAGGTTATAATTAAATTTGGATCATAACTTAAGCATATTCCATACTAATGAATGTTATATAGCTTGACGAGCTTGGTGAGCATAATATTACATTCCAATATGCAAGCACACATTTGAACACAACACCAATTGTGTCAAATGTAATACCAAAAAGCATTCTAATGACATGAGATAGATAGGTTGAGTTAATAGAATCCACGATTCAAAATAATTCTTTAAATATTAATGGCAAATTCAATTTGTGTGCCTTAGACAAGACTTGCAATTTTTTTTTAAAGTTATATGAAAAATAGGGTATAATGTATATTCTCTAAACATTATACAAAGAATTAATTAAATTTATAGTTAGATGATGCTTTGTATTATATATGGAATGTTTCAGATAGCAAATAATTTTTAAAATACAATGACACTTATGTTTTAAAAAGAGATGAATAACTAATATTGAAACATTTGAGAATAATATTTTTTTGAGATAAATGATTGTAACTAACAACACTTTCATGGAAATGGATGGACATGCACATAGATAAATAACTATTATTAAATATTTTGGCTATGAACTAGGAAATATTGAATGCAAACATTCTTGTATGTGAATAAAATAAAATATAGTCAAATCTTTTAATGATTTGACAAATATGCATTGTTATATTATTTGATTCAATTTTACCAAGGGTGAAAAAACATTTTTGTACTATAATTAGTGAAACTGAAATCACCTCATTTTCAAATTATGATATAATAAATATAATTTTAACTATAATAGGATGTAAGAGGAGGCAAGTAAACATGAAAAATTAATATGCGTGATAGGAAATTAGGATAACTATTCATAAATCCAAGGTCATAATGCTTTGAATTTAATAACATAGTATTTGAATTATAACAAGGACATCTAAATGGGTTCTTTGTCAATTATGAAAAATGAAAATTTTGAAGATTATATCTAACTAGATGAGGATCAATTTTAATATTTTGATAGTAGAATTTAACAAATTTAGTTATGGTCTATTTAAACATGAATGTAATAGATATACGTGCCTCTTTGTGTGTGTGTGTGTGTGTGTGTGTGTGTGTGTGTGTGTGTGTGTGTGTGTGTGTGTGTGTGTGTGTGTGTGTGTGTGTGTGTGTGTGTGTGTGTGTGTGTGTGTGTGTGTGTGTGTGTGTGTGTGTGTGTGTGCGTGCATGCGTGTGTGCATGCATGTATGCATGTGTGTGTGTGCGCGTGCATGTGTGTGCGCATGTGTGTGTCCGTGTGTGGGTGAGTGCCTGTGTGTGTGTGTGTGCGTGCGTGCATGTGCATACGTGTGTGCATGTGTGCATGTGTGCATGGGCATGTGTGCACGCGTGCGTCCATTTGTGTGTGTGTGTGTGTGTGTGCGCGTGCGCACGTGCGTGCGTGCGTGCATGCGTGTGTGTGTGTGTGTGTGTGTGTGTGTGTGTGTGTGTGTGTGTGTGTGTGTGTGTGTGTGTGTGTGTGTGTGTGTGTGTGTGTGTGTGTGTGTGTGTGTGTGTGTGGATTGTTTGATTTAATACAATAAAAAAATCTTTAACCATAAATAGTACAAGTATAACAAATAAATAATAAGCAACATATAAGGTGTAGATAATATCATATGATTATGGTATCATGAATCACCACAAACATTGATATTTATGTCAAATATTTGATTACAAGAGATAATACAATGTGATGAAACCAGTATTATGTCTTATATCAATTGTGTAAATAAATAAATGGTAGTAGATGAAGATTATTGAAAAATAAAATAAAAATTATGCGGTCAATATCATGCAAACAAAAATAATTATTCCTTATAATTTTATATATAGTTCTAGTCATTATTACATTTACAAAATCATTTTGATTAATTGAATTTGAGTTTCATATGTCTATATATTGTCTTTGTTGTAATGAAATTTGTATTATTCAAAATAATAACTATGATATGTTTACTACTTTAAATAATTTCAACACCATAAAATAACTATCTATATGAATTGTATGCAATGAATTCATATCTTGAAGATGTAAAAAAATACAAAAAATTATGATAGAGAATGTTATGAATTACAATGTCTAATAGTTTTTGGAAAAAAACTATGAATTATCATGTGAACATGGATTTGAAAAATTATAAGAAAACATTGCTTAAAAGAATACAATTTCAATAAGCTAGCAACAACCATTTGTAAAAACTAGTATATAAACTAAAAACATGTGCATCAAAGAAAATAAAAACTTCTAATGCAAGGGATAGATGAAATTAGAAAAAAGTATTAGCAGTTATATGAGATTATGGGTCAAAACATTTTGTTTGTATTTGGTGTATTTTAATTACCATGTAAAAAATAAAAAAATTGCATGGAACATGTCATTATCTACTTATGAATTAATAGTAGTAATATTGTAGCTAAGATAGCCACTAAAATTGGTTGTAATATGTGTCAAGAGTGTGAAACAACCATTATGTTTTGTTTCAAAATCACCAAAATGCCCTAAAATCAAATGAAAGAAAAAGAAAATGGTAACTAATCTATTATCAAAAATATTACATATATATGTGAATCATAACAACATGTAAACAAAATAATAGTATAAAAAACTTAGTAATTTGTATCTATGAATTTTTTTATGTATAATTGTATAAATTGTGCCATTTTTCATAATTGTAAATGTGCCATTCAATTGAATTTTTTACAGTGTAAGAAATATTGGGTAAATTTCATGTTTATACTATTCAAATGATGTTTTTACTAATGTTGGCATTAACTTTTGGAGAATATACTTATGCAATATGCATTTAATATTTTTTTCTCTAGTATTCACATTGCATGTTAGTGCATGAATAAAAATATGTCTTGATTTTGGTGGAGATCTTTGGCAATGCAAATGATCATCATGTTGACTAAAAATTCTTAGACTTTTAATTTTGTAAGAATAACATATATGTTGAAAGGGGGTTGCATAAATGTTTTTCTGCTTTAGTGTTCCCATGGCCTATGTATTGAACTATAGGTATGTTATTTTAAAGCATTTTTATGTGCACTGAAAACATAGTTTCAAAGAGGTTTTCACCACCAATAAAAGGAATAAACAAATAAATATATTAAAAAAGAAAAAAATAAAAAAGACTTACCTTAATATTTGCTTTAACTATTATTTCTAAATGCCTTTCAGTGGATTCATCAGCTAATGGTTCAATAAATGATGCAATTTTCATTCAAAATGTTCAATAATAATTTTTTCCTTTGCATATAATGGGTTTGAAAAGGTACATTGGATGTTTATTGGACATGAGTTTGTCTTTTATTACTTGAAATAGGTATTGATATTAATTGCTTGGTTGAATCTAGAAGCAAGTAGTTATGATTTTTTTGTATAGATATAAATGCATAATATAAAGGAAGGAAATATGAATGTGTGTAAACACTAAAAAATGAATTTTTATGTTCTATTTCACCATCCTTAACATGAAAATTAAACTTTAAGATTGTTTCCAGGAAACAAGTTATAAAATCTTTGAAAGAGCCTATTGCAAAGGAATCATCAGATGTTATGATATCAATGATTTCACAATCAAGTGTGAGTTTACATTTATTAAATCTATGTTATTGTTTTGGATAGTTGACTTTCCATTCAGTTAAATACAAAAATCATCTCCTCTTTCATATTTTGATTTTTTATTGATCATAAAATCTATAATATGAATACTTTTTATATGATCCACTTCTGAATCAATTTGTTACTAATATTGATTGTTATTCTGATTAGTCCATGGACTTCAACCAAATCAATGTGCAATATTTTTTCTTTGATTAGAGAACCTAGATTTGTGACATGCATAGAACCATACACTATCAAAATATCTCCTTAAAATATCCTGAAAGATTTGTTGTGTAAATGTGTAATATTGTGCATGACAAAGCTATTTTTGATTAAGTGCTAAAAGAAAAAATAAAAATAATTCTTTATTTTATAAGGAAACAAAAATACTATGAGTAAAATGTCTTTTTTTGTTTATTTATTTTTTATCTTTTTTTGTTTGTTTTTTTTATTTCTATAGAAACTATATCAGTAAAGCAATATTGGAAAATATGAATGATTTACGATGTATAATTTTTATGATTGGTGTTCCAAGGATCTATTTCACTAGCCACATGTAGAGTTGTTTCTTTTTTTTTTGAAGAGATTCTTTGCTAACAAATTTATTTGTTATTGAGTCCATGTTTTGTCTTATGTTTCTTTCTCAAGCTAAAATGATTATTTTTTAGTTACGTCAATGAAAAAATACGCAAATAGATGTGTTAGGAACAAATTCATATACAATTATCATGTATCGATGCAATGAAACATATGAAGTATCATGATTCATTTTTAATCTTAATTTTATATAAATGTAATAAACATAAATTATAAGTTTCTATGGACATAAAATAATTTGAATAGAAAAGTACATAATGCTTATGTTTTAAAGTATTGAAATATATATATATATATATATATATATATATATATATATATATTAACTTGATTTTTTTTAGAAAGAAAATTATTAAGTAACATTATCTATGACCAGGTAAATGGCATTATGATCATTCCAATATGTTTTTACTATTGCTATTTTATTATATTTAGTTATAGTGTTTGTCCAAACATAGTCTATGATTATATTTCAAGTGCTTATGTCTATATGGTATGAAATGAATGTTAGAAGTTGACATATGGTTTTCAAGTAGGTTTGATGGTTTTCTTGACAAAGACGTGTTAATTCTAAAGTCCCTTAAGATATCAATTTGTTTATTTTTACTTACATCTAACAATTATTTTTAAATAACATTTATAATATTGGAGATATACACAAATGGGGATGCATAGATGCTAGTAATTATATATTCATGTGTATGTATTTCAATGTTTATTACCAATGCTTCCACCTCATTTTAAATGTATTTCATCAGATTTGAAGTGATGACATGGATCTATACACATATCATGATACCATGCTTATTGTGTATCATGTTAAAATTTAATAAAATTAGGATATGGTCAGAGGAACTACAAGGTACAACATATATTTCTTGAAAGCATAACACATCACATCTCATCAATTAATCATCATTGATAATGTTATCTCTATGACAAAAATGACTATGAATATTCATGGAACATATAATTATAGAAGAAGGTAATATATGTGATTGAAGACTATGTTTCAATATCCGTTTTGATTTTGATTTTAATCTTAACACATCCATAGAAATTTTTGAGTTCCCCATAAATTTTTTATTTTTAAGTGGAGTTGGAAAGTCTATCAAATATATTCCTTTTGCAAGAGATATTTTTCTACACTAAGCCATGTCCTATTACACCAAGAGGTTTAAATGTAATGCCATGCATAGTGAGGCATCGTAACCTATACACTATGCATTCATATGCTAGTTGGATAGGTATGTTGCTTCCAATTATTAAGTTTTATTGATAAATGGGCTTGGCAACTAGCCTAGAGATTCAAATTATTGGAGTCCAATCGGGATCAATGTGGATTTCATGCAAATTATTATGTTTTACTCTTTTTAAATGTCTAGTATCAATATCATTAAATCTAATCCATAGAATGTCATTATTTTGTTATTTTTTATACTTTTTGATTATGCCATCAGAACCATTGACTAGGCCATCTTGTATGTCATAATTCATAGCAAATAGTTCTACTATTTTAATATGATTTTTTTCAGTTAACATATGGCATTGGCATGAACCTATTTTTCATCAAATGTATCATATTGTTTGTCTATTGCATTGATAACAATTGCTTCATGAGGAATAATTTAAATCATTCACTTATTGTGTTATTCAAAATAAATCTTTAAGGAAAAAAGATACAAAAATAAATTATCATTTATTGATAAAAATAACTATTTTTTAATAAGATAAGTTATATTGTTATTTGGGTGAAATCACGTATGTATTTTATTCTATATCGACATAAAGACTTCTCATATTGCCTCATGGTTTCTTGAAATTGATAAAATTTTATGTTTTCTTGACAAAAAGTTTGTGGAAGTAATTTGATATTAATTTTTGGATGTTTCAAGATCATGCAATGATTTACAAGTTCACTTGATAAAAGTCTCCACCTAAGAGAATGCCAACATTGTGAGAGTGCACTGTTGGTAGTCACACATTGTCATATTACCATTTGTTAATGTAGTATAACATTTTTTCTCCTACAAGTGATTTCTCATCAATTAAAACTATATACAATTAGATATATTATTTAGATAATGCATCTAGACATTCATTATTTAACTGTATAATTTTTGAATTTTCAAATGGTAATAGCGATGTAGAATGAAATGTCACTCCACCAACATTATGCATAGTTTTTATTAAGTATTTAAAATAATAATGACATTTGGATTGGAAGGGTCATTATCAATAGAATGGTATTATATATGAATAAGGATTTCATAGATTTTTTGTTGTAAAAGTTTCTCCTATGCCTACACCACTGGTTAGGAAAATGTACAATGGTTGGTTTTTATTTATATGCTTTCTTGAGGAAAGATCATTTACAAATGCATATTGTTCATTGTTCAACATATGTGTTTGTTTATAGTATGTGTCATTTTCATAAAAAAAATGAATAGTGGGATATTTTTAATTATTTTAAAGTATGATTATAGCATACAAGGTTTGTTAGTGGAAAGTCCTTGTGACAATCATATTATTATTGCATGGATTTTGTTGTAGTTGAAAAAAATCCAATGTCAAATGTTCTAGTAGTATCGATGTCAACTTGAAAAGAAACATGTTATATATTCCCCAAGGAAAAATTTATATCTAATTAAACTTGGCCTCATTCATATTTACAATGTCAATTTGTAAATTGTATGCCTAGTTCCATGTTTCAACATTTTTTTTCAAATTATGTTCTTTTTTTGAAAAGGTAAATCTATTTATAACCATTCACGATAGTATTTTTCAATATCAATATATTTTTTATAATTAATAAAGTGTATAGCATGATGTTTTTTATTTTCAATTAATTCTCATTTTTTTGATACTAGAAAGCAAATACTTTAAGGAAAATATGATCAATATCAATAATATGCATAATAGCATATTATTTTGCTAGACTCATCTAGTTCTTGTCTAAGGATAATTTAATGTTTTAATATAAATGTGTGTTCAACAAGAAAATTTGTGTTTATGAATACATATGTTATTTTACTTTGATTCAATGGGAATGATAGCACCAAATGGATAGCTTGTTGTGCAGAGATTTATTGGTATTTCAGAATAACATTTCCAAGCATATTTAACATTTGAATAACATCTATGTTTTTTTTTCATGTTGATTTCATATCTATTTAAAATCATGTGTGGTCTTCGAATCCCCGTTTGTCATATATGAGCTACATTATGCATTTAGTATAAATTATGCATATGTATTGGCTGGCCATAAATATGGCATGTTTTTTACAAACATTTTGCTCCATAAATGTGTTGGATTATGAAAAATGAATATGGTAGGTTGTTTAATAGTAAATATTACTATTGCTATGTACGTGAACTTATACATAGATAGATATTTCAAGAAATTTTAAAATCCATCTGAAGCAATGTATTATTTTATGCTCAATAATTCATAAATTCATTTCAATGATGCAATCACAATCTTATATATTCTTTCATATGGTTTTAGAATCATTATTTGTTTTATTAAAAATTGTGAAAAGTAATATATACAATTATTTTATGTTTATTTTCTACAAATTCTACGATGATAATGTATGTGAAATTTATTTATGCCATCCTCTAGAATGTTAATAAGTTATGCATTATTGGGAATTAGTCCTAAGATTTGAAAATAAAATAATACATTGAATAAATAAAAGTGATTTGCTTAAGTCATATAGAGTTAGGATAGGATTTTTATCTCATATTTTTTAGGAGATTAATGTCCTATATATGTAACACATTGCATTTGAATAATACAAGTTATTGAGATTGATTGACTAAATATTATGCTCTACACATTTTAAAGCCTTTGACTCTTCACCATTAATAGGATCATTCCCATCAGTCATATCCGAGTAAAGGTCTGGCCTCTTTGAGCATTGTGGCTCCCTCCATTAACTTGTTTGCCTTCCACACAACACTGTGGTTATGCTATGTAGACCATGACCAAATGCCATTACTATGTATATTTAATATTCTTTCATTTCACAACTTGTTTCATAGTGTAGACCACATACAATTTCATTGGCCTTAACATTCCCCTAGATCTTTCTTCTCCTTTTCATCCTGTTGCTTCTCTCTGTTGTCTACGCTCCATCCCATTCACTATTTCATTCAAAAATAAATAAAAAAATTTATGTTCTAATTTTTTTTTCTATGTGTATTTTATGTTTTTATTTCTATTGCTTATTTTTTAAAATCCAGAAATAATCATGTGTGTGTGTGTGTGTGTGTGTGTGTGTGTGTGTGTGTGTGTGTGTGTGTGTGTGTGTGTGTGTGTGTGTGTGTGTGTGTGTGTGTGTGTGTGTGTGTGTGTAGATATACACACATATCACAGAGTATATTTTTTGTAGATGCAATGCATCCAAGGTTTTGACATAATAGGTTCACTAAAACCCAGTCTGCATTTGACCCCAATTTTAGTGACTAATTTGATCACCTTTTTTACAAGATATTTAGCAAAGGTGTTGAGTTTGAAGGATTTGTATTTGACAAGATTAGCTATATAGTTTCATCGATCTATGTCTCTAGGTTTTATTTGTGCCAAATTAAATAACTGAATGATTGTATTCCATCGAGATATGTGTAGATCAGTGATCATGTATCAATATGTTTGATTGATCACTAGTCACCATTTCATCAACATTTAATTTGGAAAAAATCATCCTAGTGGTTGTGGCATCATCTTTAACCTTGCTACCATTTGCCTCCTTCTACATCAACAATGACTACCCATCACTGCTGCCAAGCTTCAGCTACCATCTTCATGACTCCAATACCAAATCTGATCGATCGATCCACTCTCTCCTTCACTAGCCATCGCTCAACCTGGAGCTGTCACCTCGGCTACTTTGAACCATCATCAACTACCTTCATAGTCTACCATTCCATTCTCCATGGAAACTACCTTGGTAGTGACGTTAAAATCTCACATGGCACCATAGTCCTTTTGGATCTCACTCAATTGATTCAGGTCCATTATCATCCATCTATTCATGGAAATGGAAAATTCCTTCATCCAACCCATCAATATTTACCTACCGCTTTACATATATCTCAGTATAAGGCCTATGATATTTTAACAAGTCAAGACAGTGATTTAGAATAACTTGATCTATTCCCAGATTCACCAATAATCCAAAACCTACAGTGGTCAATCACTCCACAATTAGTTTCTTTGTGACAACTCACCATAAGATCTAAAACTGCCCATGGTTTAAGGTTATAAGCCATTCTTTTAGGTTTAATTTTAATATGAGTCTTAGTTTAATAGATTTACCTATATTAGAAAATTTTCATGTCCATTAGTTTTAGTGGTTTATTTTAATATTTAGATTAAAATAGATTTTTATATGATATTAGAATAATGATGTAGATCATGTGGAATTACATATCATTTTTTAATGTATTTGGACGTATTTTTTGGTGAACTCGATGTCCACTTCTAGGGGGGCAATTTTAGGTGTATGTTAGAACTAAATAGAGGAATTTTTGGAATTAGTCCTAACTTTCGAAAATAAAATAATAAATTAAATAAATAAAAGTGATTTATTTAAATCACATAGATTTAGGATAGTATTAGTTTTATCTCCTATTTTTTAGGAGATTGATGTCCTATATATGTAACCTATTACATTCGAATAATATAATTTATTGAGATTGATTGACTAAATATTGTGCACTGTACATTTCAGAGCCTTTGACTCTTCACCATTAATGGGGTGATTCCCATCATGTATAAAATCTATAAATATTAAATTTTGATCCATTCCATATATTGGTGAATATTTTTTCTAAACAAACTAATTCTCATAAACATTTCCCATTGCTAAAATTTTATCAGACAAAAATAGTTTATGATTTTGACTAGGAAAATTTCATTTTCACATAATAATTGTATCAATGCATTAATGTGATGTATATAGTAATGTGTACCTATAATTGGATTGATTAATATTATAGATGATTCATTATTTATTTTTCCAAGCCCATCAAGTTCATTATTTTTTTATATAGTGTTTTACATGTAATTATTTCAATGCATGCATTGTTAGTTGCTAGTGATGTTCAATGCTTGAAAAGTTAATAATAATTGGTGATCCTAGTTTGTATATTATCATAAATGATTTTTTATAAGACCTTGAAAATAATTAGGTGATATTCATATTATTTTGAAATCTATGTATCCAGTTTTTGTTTTAAACAAATTTTATAACTTTCATTTATATTTGACATCTTTTGCCAATATTTTTCATCCCTTTAATTTTCCCTTACTAATTCAAACCACATGGTATTTACAACTTGATCTATGATTATTTTTATTGATTTCAAAAATAAGTTCTTAAGGTGATATGAAAATTGATGATTAGCGTGTAACAGTTCCCATTTAGATATTTTTGGGTATGAAAATATCAACATAAAATATTCATCATGAAGATTTACAAACAAAAGTGTTAGAAATTTCATTTCATCTAAATTCTTGTCTCACAAAATTCCCAATGGATAGCTGTCTTCTGTTGGAACTATTGTAATCACCTTGTCTTCCATTGTTGTAATAGATGTAGAGTCTATAAATCCATGCACAAAAGTATCATTAAAACAACTGTCATCCATTTTGAAATACATGTTCATTTCATTATCGTTATTACTTTCATATCCATAATAAAAACCATTACTAGTCGTAATGTAAATGACACTAGTACTTATGACTGATTTCAAATCAGTCCTTATTTCCACATTGCGAGTAATGTGAAAATCCCTTGAGCTTAGTTCTTTTAATGCTTGCAAAATGACCTTTAGATGAACACTTCCATTCTGATATGCATATTTTTATTATACTCACCTTTTTAATGTGATAATGTATGTTGTTTTTTCATCTATAAATTTGGGAAATGCATTTTAAATCTTATAAATATCCAATCAAACATTGATAATTGTGCCTTTTAGTCCAATTTGACATTTTTTATATCCCATATATCTTATCTTTGTGAGTGTTATCATTAATTAAACAATTGTTTCTTCAATATTTTTTAGCAAAAGCATAGATTTAAAGTACCTTTTCTATCTAATATT